>DWPA01005742.1:0-11548 GCA_018251375.1 Calpodes ethlius
AGTGTATACGTAATATTTTAGTTTTATTAACTTGACATAATAAATTTTTAAGCAATTTTAAGCATTTTGGTACTCGTAGTAAGATTATGGTTGTTTTTGTAACTGATTCAAAGTAATATAATGATGTCTATCTATCTATCAACCTTTGAATGTCCACTGCTGGACATATATCTCCCCTAATTTCTAATCTAATCTAATCAGACCGATCCTGAGGTTTATGAATCTAATGATATCTGGTAGCCTACAAAATAAACGCCCCCTACATATAATATTTCATTGTTAGTAATGATAATAGATATTTTACCTACTATTTTATTTTATCTTTGTTATTATGATATCAATTTAAATAGTGGTAAACTACGTCGGGACGGAAATATCCATAAGGTGTATCATGTTTTGGATACATGCCTTTTAAATACCTAAACCTGTAGCCAATATTCAAGTCTTTTGATCAGTAATTCTAAAGACATCATTGATGCTTTGAGGAAGAAAAAAGCAGAGGGTAAATTATTATTGATTCTTCAGCATTGTCACTGAAACTCACAGAAGAAATATTTGATCAGTCAATCAAGTTATCACCATTCATGAATGTAGTAGTGATTATTGGATGGTAGAGATAATTATACCATAACGATACTCCATTGCACGGTGAATGGACAAACAAACAAAAAAAAGCATTATCCCATTAATCAAATTAATATGCATTAAACGCGAAATTATAAAAAGAAATCTTTACAATTTCGCGAATTTATCTATTCACAACTTTATTTATAATAACAAAAATAAAATCGTTCATCATGAATTTTATCTTTAAAATATCATATAATTCTAATATATTTCCAGATATTTTTAAAACTAACTTTAAGTATTTAACACTATTTCTAATCGTAATGCTTTGTTATGCAATCTAATTCTTTCAAGAATTAAACATAATATAAAGAAGTATCAAAATAGCTTTTAAGTCGTATTTATTGTTGCACAATAATCACCTAAAGTTGTTTATTGCAACGTTATTAATATAAGATTCATTAGCGTTAATGCCTTCATTCCATAATAAAGCTTTACCTAACAGCATTGTGCAACTGACTGATAATACCTATTCATAATTTCCAGAAAGTTTCATTTAATTCATTTTCGTGGAGAGAACGTATATTATTTATAGATTATTGCCTACGCACCAGCATCACACACAAACCGAATGTTGAACATGTAACCGAGTGAGGATGTGAAGTGTCTCCGCGCATCAAAGTCAATGTATTTTCAAGTGCGCACTCGCAAAGCGGGCAACAAGACTCAAGACACACAATTCAAGATTAAGTCGGCACGGCCACCGTCGCATCGAAATAGACCATCAAAAACTCTAATAAGAATTTATCAACGGCGCCGACCGAACCGCTCGAATACATAGATTTATTACGTGTTATGTAAATGTGTACAAGATATTAGCGTCCTTAATATTTCCACGTCGTGATTACTGCTCACATGAACGTGAGAAGTTCACTTTAATGCACGGCTTCGTAGCCACTCGGAGTCCAATCGGACAATCTTCGGATCCCTTTTTATGCACCGACCATTACACCTACTTAGATGCATTCGCGCCGCAAATAGATATTTCGATGCATTGCACATTAATATTGTTAACGTGCTTTTAAACATAGAGTTCCGACAATGATACATGCTTTACTTTCGTTCTAAATATGTCTGTACAGTTGTTGTTGATAGCCAGTACGTTACAGCAATTAAGAATTAAATGTTACTGATCAAACGATGTGTCTTTCTAAGCTTACAGCGGTAGTATTCGACGTAATATATCAAACGACAAATCACATAGCAAAATCGTACGCTTCTTTTACGCGTAGCTTTATTCCAAATCTAACGTACAAGAATCTGATTGGCGTGAAAATTGAATCAAGTTAAAATTTTCAAACTAACTGAAATATTATGAAAATTATTTCACGAAATTCAGAATTGAATTTAGTTTCGCTCATTTTTGTCAAACGCTAGAGTCAATAACGCGAGGCAACGAGCCAAATAATAAGTAGCGGAGACTAGGCAGTGACATTTGGAGTAACAGAACACGATCCAACGAGTTGGCTGATGACATAATTCATAGCACGCGTGCGTTGCGCTCTTCGTAGCACTATATATCACTAGGCATATTTTAAACGCTTCTATGAGCGGCTGTCCGACTTGTGATGATGTATTCGTATTCGCAAATGCACCTTTCCGTTTCGCTGCAATCCTTCCTCTAAATCATTTAAACAACCTTTCGTGACTTCATAACGCTTGAAGTGAGGCACACTGAGCTTAGAAGTGCTGCACGGTTGCCTATGTTCGACTAAGTGCTAGTTCACACGGAGATTACACGTTTTGACGTATGTGGTCGACGTTTGACCGATGAACGATGTACGTGCATCGTCGACACTGAGTTGTGTAAACAGTTTTTGCGTTTTCATACATATTCCGTTGTCACTGCATTCGAGTTCGACCGTAAACGTCAAAAAATCTCGCCGCGCAGTCGCCGTGTGAACCCAGCGTTAACATACATAGACAAAACAGAATACAAGGCTACATTGCAAAAACATGTTGACAATTGCGTGAAATATTTCATTAATATTGCATCGACTTTTAAAATTAGAGGCATTTTAGTCGCGACATCAAGGTCTCTGGTTTTTCCTTGTTGCGAATATTGATCAACTGTTTATGTTGGTATGATTTATTACAAGTAATACAGACTTTTTAAATTTTACTTACATTGTGAATACCTGCAGACGTGTTTAAACAACAATGTAACTGCTATCAATCAATAATTTCAATCGCAATATATTCATAGTGGTGAATTTGACATTTCAATTCATGCATCTGTCCAACATGCATCTTGTCATTTTGCGCACTTGGAACATGACGAGTGCATTAAATGCCAATTTCTACTACCATTGTCTACTTTAATACTTTTTAATGAAATTGACGTTACATAATTTCCATTAAACATAAATTCTATCACAAACAGAAATTAAACTCCTGTTTGAGTAAAACGAACTTTCGTAAAGAGGCACCGCGGGACAGGCTAACCCATCATTTAGATAGCAACTCACCGATTATGGTCAAGAAAACAAAATAAAAACGTATTTCTCAAACCATGAACCGCGGGTAGCGCTTTAAGGAGACTCGTGATAGGTAGGTGACATGTAAAAATAATTACATTCTACTAAACTACAATAATCCATCAACGTTTGAAATAAAACCTTATTGTCTCTCCTGTAGAATCAGTTTCGAGTTTCAGGGATGCAGCGGTGTTGCAATTATTCACTTGAAGGATTAGTAGCCTACCAACACGACCTTTATTAAATTGCTCGAGATGCTCAAGATTTATTCGCGCACGATTTATAAAGTAAACATACCTATTTTGCTATCTCAAACTGAGATATTAAGAAAAATTTTCAAAAAATTGATAATTATTTTTTGAAAAACTATTTGATATTGTTGACTACCGTTTAAATTTGAAACACGTTCTTATATTTGAATTGTAGCAAAAATAACCGGTCGGACTAGGTACCTACTTACTAGAAAGATCAAAACAGACGTAATAAACAAAAAACTGAATAGAGAATTTTACCTTCGGCCGTCACCAACAGTCAATCGCTGACGCAGCGAGCTACATGACGTGTGAACCGGTATGCAGGTGAAACATTAACTATATTTTAAACTTAAACATTCATTTCATACATTGCTATTTGACAATGATATACTGTCTTAGAGTGCAATATATGCACAGACAGACCAGAATATAGTACATAAACAAAATTAGACAATGTTGATTTAACAATAGCTTCGTTTCTTTTGTTGCATAATTTTTCATTTTACTTGAGCAGAAAACACACACTTTTATCATTGCGAAGGCTTATAAATCAAATACGATGGCATTGAACAAGATATTTAAAAATAATTTATATAGTTATTAGTTATTCACCCTACCAGCGGACATTACTACGAACTTTCCGCATTATGACCGTCAACCGACTGCACCAAGGACATAGTCGCCTTGTCTCCACCACCTCTCTTTTATACACGATAAAAGGACCTAGTAGGTCCGTAAAAGACTTGAGCACACTAAAGACCTAATTTACTATGTAAATAATACAATCGTACCGACAAGTAGAAAATAATAGGCAATAGATATAATAGGCAGTAGAAAATAATAGACAATAGATTGAATTCAAGCGTCCAAATCACCATCGCCTAGTTACGAATTCCAAGTTAGAATCATTTATTTACCGTCGCATTTAGTTCGCCTATCGTGGATAAAGTGTTAATATATTAATCATAAAAACTTGACGTTGACCTTTTTATCATTAAATCAGAATGAAATCGTATTCGACTATGCTTGGCTTCTTATAACACTTGCATTTATACAAGTAGGTACTTTGAATATGCCAATAATTTTGGGGTTAGTTGTGGGAAATTAGTCAACAAGTCTTTTGATGAATGCATCATCGACGTATTTCCAACTAAGAAACACTGTTTAAAAACAATATTATGTAATACGAATAACCTCGCTTTACTTCAGAAACCTTTCTATCTATCAGCCTTTGAAGGTCCATTGCTGGACAATATGCCTTCCCTTATTTGCGCCACCCAGACAGGTCCTTCTGAATCCAGCGAATGTCTACCTTAATAACTACACTCGATATAAAATCTACTTAATATATTTTTCATTCGCGAAGCGATCATTACTAAACACTAAACATTAATACATTTTAACGCTTATTACAACATATTAGTGAAAACCAATGCATAGACAATGATCTATTGCATTTGTAAAAACCCCACTTATAGATTTTCTCATATATTTTCCATGTAAAGACACAAAATAGATACAATTTTATTGTATGTATGACGGTGATAATTATGTGATTATTATTACATAAATCAATTTTATTCAGTACTTATTCCGCCATATATGTTATTAAAATATCATTTTCCTCCAATAACCATTTTTAGAGAGAATTGAATGTAAAATAGAATGAGTTACCATGGAGTCAGATTTTATATACAACATCTGCCTATTACGAGCAGTCGGTGCATCGTCAAACAGGTCTTGTCACAATATTCAACAACAAACAGACACATCACTCATGAATAACGGGTTTTAAAATTCAGATCTAGACTATTTTTTATATTCTGAACTAGGTTTTATGAGCACATCTTTGGAATCGTAGAAAAAGTAACGTTAGAGATGAATTTCAATGTTCTTTTGTTCTATGCGAATATAAATTTAAATTAAGAACGACTAAGAATATTCTTTGTCCAACCATTAACTAATTAACTTACTATTAAATAAATTAATGAGGACTTTATCATTCTTCTCCAAAACTGATTTGATGAATGGGTTAGACATAATGAATATCGAAAAAAGCATTATTCATTCGAAAGCTTTCGATAAAGCTTAACATCATCAACTTACGACGTTGCCATTGATCTTAAATTTCAAAATGCTGGATATTATAACTTGGTGATCTGTAATCGACGATAAAAGTAACAAACATTTAAAAATGGAATACTAGTTATCTCTCGGGATATAAACATTTAAAATATGTTTTAATTATATAATTTACTTACCGATAAGCTTTGTATTATGACTCAATGGTTTCAAATTACAACATTACCGATTATTTTGCGAGGGCGTCCCTCTTCATCAAGTCCATGTTACCCTGTTATGCTTACATTAATACTAAAACAATGTGATTTATTTCTTATATACTGTACTTGCAATTTTGAAGAGCTAACGAGACACTTCCATATCATTGTCAATTGAATAAGTGCTTGGAAACAAATCTGTGTAAAGCTCTACATAAATGACACTAAATGATAAATAATGTTTTTTCTCAGTATCACTTAGTAAGCAATATCACAATTTTAAAAATATATATATCAATTAATTAATTCCGTTAAGTAATTTAATATAAAGAAAAAAAATGAATGCTGCTTAAAATAAATCGTTTATGTTTCGTAATTTTTTTACGTAATTTTTTACATTAAGTACCGAATTACTGTGTAGTCTTTTTACAACAATTAAAAAATAAATTGTTATTCTTTAATTTTTGTCACAACCCACTATAAGTACATCACTAAATTAAGCTGATAAAAATATATCGACCCTGAAAGGAAATGAATAAATGTGAATGAATTTGAACGATGAATGAACATGAACGATGAATGAACATGAACGATATATGAATGAAATTGAATGATGTCGATATTCTAGAAATATATAATTAAATTTTCAAAACTCGTGTAAAACAAAAATAGAAATAAAAAAGACAAGCTTTGAATCATTATAAAAACGAAAAAAGCATAAAAACACCGAAATAATTTAAAATAAATTCAAAGACATTAAGTAAAGCGGTATATTAACAATTTTACTTTACGATTGACAAATGGCTACTGGTAACACTTAATTCAGCTCTATTTCTGAATTGTAGACCTGTCGGAAAACTTACAAGATTTTTGTTTTGTATAATTTAGTAGTTGTATATGATACAGGTATTTTACCATACGATAAACCAGTGTCACGGCGCAAAATTAAATCACACAAGTCAAAATCACTAAAGTAAAATCTCGATAATCGAGCACTTAGTGAGTAGAAAGACATCTTAAGAGATACATAGATTTCGTCAATGTTCTTAATATATATATTTTTTTCAAAAGTTACTCGCGGTAACTATAAGTAAATTACTCGAAAATGACGTCATTGTTGTAGATACATGTACTTACATATAGGTTTACTGACTCACTGATTCGAAACGAGAGTGTTACTTGTCTACTATAACTATTATATTCCTTACAAAATTACTATATCCGTCATTTACACTTTACAAATAATCTTTACTTCGACAATTAAAACGCATTATCTTCAGTTACCAATGAGTTCGTGTACAATTATAATACTGTGAAAAATACCGATTCATATCTATAGAACATTAACGTAGAGCTTCTGTAATCCAAGTATTCTACGGTGTTGTTCTTGATAACTGGTAACAGCCATAAAAACACATGTGACACTTTTATTGCACTTATTCTGTTTTCATCTAGATATCATTAGTCATGTTCTCTTTGATGTTTTATCGCTAAACATTTTTATGTTGGCATATCTGGAGAGGCACCGTTATTAAGTACCGACGCTGATGGAAAGATATACGCTTGATAGAAAAATATTCCAAATAGTTTCTATAATCATTTTTCACATCTGCGTTTATTCAGGAGTGGAACGGAAAACGACATGACGATTAAAAATAGGTAGCCATTGAGTGAATTACAACATGTACTTTTATTTAAATTTATGTTACGGTTCTCGAAGAACATTTATTTCGTAATATTTGTAATTTTATATGAGTTTATAAATGAGTCTGTGACTTGATTTACCATCGACTTCCAAATGTAATTCGCTAATGTTTGATTTCGGTTGAATTATTAGTGATTCGGGATCTTTTCAATTTTCTACATCTTCATAACATAATTTGAATATGTATTAGTAATGTATCAAAAGTTTTTGGAATCCGTTAACATACAATAAGCAAAGAAAATTGGTGTACAAATCTTATTTATTTAGTTTTTGATTACTTTTTTTTTATAAGTTATCTGATGCTTGATTGATATCTCGTCTGATGTTTAGTAGCTTCTGTCCGTGTGCAACTGTAAAGGTCACTAGGGCTGACAAAAATTTCTATTCGAAAAAAAACATAATGACGAAGTTCAGGATTTATTAAAGTCCTATTTTATTAAGTATTTAAGTTCTTAACATTCTGCTTCTAGAAAGGCACTTTATAAATAAGTCACAAAAACAAAAAAAAACGAATGTCAAAAACGATAAAACTTTTTGGACGCTAAAAAAAGTTTAATACAAAAATATTTATCAAAATCACACACATACCTAATGCCAAAAAGAGCAATTGAAGTATGTAAATAAATGACGTATATTATTGAAACCTATAATTTTGAAAGACAGGTAACTAATTTTGCATTCGTCTAAAAAACTGTTCCACGAAAACCGTTTCCAGACACTTGCTACTTTAGATTTCAAATTTCAAGTCTCATCCATAAGTAAGCGATGTCATTCATTTAAAATTCGACCATGCAATATGTCTAGACTCGGGCAGACGGAATAATAATGTGACCTAGAATTACCTATGATAGGTAAAGGAGGTATACAATTTTTCTTTTTACATAGGCTTTAGTATATTTGGATGGGGCAAAAATTTTCATCTATTTATTTTTGACCTATTTAACTAGATTTTTATGTTCATATTAATAATCAAGTTTTGATGGCAAATAACAAGCTATTAATAGTATTTTTTTTTCTTTAGTATAATTGGATACGTGTATATAATAAGTAGGTTGAGTAATTATTATGTATCGCCATATGATAAAAAAATATGGAAAATTTGAAAAAAACTTGTTTTTTCACTGAAGGTTCAAACTAAAAATTCGTGAAGAGCTACCAAACAAAAAAAGGAAATCGGTTGGATTCTAAATTGTGACGTGAAAATGATTTAGAACTGTCTCTTCTTACCTTATTTAGGTATACCTACAATGGTATACTTAGGTATACCATTCCCTCTTTCACAACATCCGTTGCAATAGGCAGTTATGTGTGATGCTAAAAGACGAAGAAAGAGTAATAACCGCTGTAAGAGCTCGGTTTTTTTATTACACATTGTTAATAACAACGACAATTATAATCTTAACTATAGTAAACTGTAAAAACTGTAAAATTCGCTACCTGAGATACATTTTCATCTACAATATAAACTAGTAGAGGAATGGAACTTGGAGTTCTTTGATCGGCATTTAGAACCATTATCAATAAAGCCTATGCCAAAGCTGCGTTCTAACTTGTTAAAAATGACACAATAATAGTGTATTAACGCATAAATCGACACGCAAATTAATGAGAAGTAAAGTTTGTATGGAACTCCATTAATGTAGTCAAGCAATGGACGCGTTCATTTTATCAAGTTAATTATGGGGCATTCGGATATTTCTGTTGGCATAAACTTTCATACAGGTGTGAGAAAGGATATAAAACTACTGAAGCTTTTATATTAGGTGCCTATGTTTTAAAAATACTAAGAAACACATTGCTTTATAAGCGACGCGCATGAATTTTTTTTTCAATGTTTTGGTCCTAAACGTGTTCGATTGAAGGCTGATACTACTGTACGTAAAAACATGTAGCGACCGAAGACAAAATATGGGGCTTCTTACAATAATATAATTGAAGAAGATCTTCTATTTAGCTATAGTATTATAATCTACGCTAATCCTGGGCCTATTGCCAACTAAAGCTTTCAGCTACTCGTAGCTTCTCTAACAACTAATTTACAACAACCAATTGAAATAGCGATTTATTACATATACCCTAAGAGATTCGTGACTGAATAGAGATGGTTGTTGATAACAGACAGATGAATATATGAATAATCAACCAATAGGATCTTAATTAAATTAGGATAGCATTATAGCTTCAGTCAATGTTCAAAGTATAAAAAACGAACACATTTATTAATTAATTCAAAAATGTCATGTTAATGAAATAAAAATTAAAGATACCTAATTTAATAGTACCTATGGAATACTTGATATGATTTTCTTTGATAGTTTTATTATTTTTTATCTAATTACCTAACAAATAAGTACTTGTGTCTTGTTAATAAGTGATTTTCGTTGTCTGTGGACATCAGCAACACGATAATATCACCCGACTTAGTTCGCTAAGAAGTGGTTGACACAAACATATTATAAGTAAAAAAAGTATAATTTGTTGAAGTATTTTTGTGAAGTTATTCATAATAGACACAGTAGTCTCATGTAAATATTTGTCTATTAAGATTATTTGACTATTGTATATGATTTTGACTATCCCTAATGATACTAAAAACTTTAAATTTAAATAGTTGGAAGGTAAAAATATTTAAATAAAATCTGTTAAATTGTAATACAAAACAATGAGTTGAAATGATTGTCAATGTTTTGTACTTCCTAATAATATATTATTCAAATAAGGGAAACTTGATACAAGCGCTTCATCTAAATAAATATTTGTGAATACGCATTGAAATTCATACGTCCTCATATTGCGTCCATTCGTTTCGTATCTGTACAAGGATTATGTTAAAATAATGCTGTCCGTCAGTTGTTTGTGCATCAGACTGTCACTAACATTTCAATCTTGTAGGGTTTTTGCTGCGTCTTCACTTGTAGTACTTGGGACGGCATTGAATATTTATAGTTTTTTAACATCTTTATCGACGCGGGTTTGACATCTTGAACGGCATAAGGGAAAGTATTGAGCGTTGGTACTGTTTTCATTATGGATATTTTTTATGTATTACGCGATTTTACGAACATTAAATTTTAAAATTCACACACTGTTGAATACTTAACAACCGAAGAATGTATAAATACATTAGTAAGTTAACTTCAACTTACAATTTAACTATACGCTCGTAATTAAAAAGCTGATGATGATGGAAAAGCGTCCTCTGATTCATGACTCATCAACGCGGATACGTAGAGTTTACAAGTAAAATAAAAAGACGTAGTGAAACGTGCTACGATGTGGACACATTGTGGTGTGATGGTTAAAGAAATGTAACAAATGGCACAGTTTAATTTGGTAGACATAGTCGAGACGGGCCGCGTATCGATCAAGAGTGGACTGGCGGGCGTCCAAGGCGGACCAAGTGGTGGGCTGTGCCGCCGACACGCGGAGACAGGTGCGGCATGCAACCCATGACTCGATCGACGCTTCGTACCACGGACACTCCCTTCTTTGATTTCAAAAAAACGCGATTTGTACCTTCCACAATTCGTGCGTTATCTCTCTATAATAACGTTCTAAACGAAATTTTAATTATAATCACGAAAACTAAAACTTTTCCGAATATAATAAAATGATAAAGATTCTTAAATCACTACAATACACGATTCTAATTAATTCAGTGTCATTGCACGATCAAAAGCATGTCGTAATAAATACAACGCACATTTAGAAGATCGTTGAAAAATAAATCAAAGTTAAACAACTCCTTTTGAACTTTTAGTGAGATCTTGCTCTGAATCGTGCGCATTGCCGCAAGCTGTACGTCACAATCGAGCAAGCGTAGCAAGCCACGAAGTCGATTGAGCCAACTATTCATTTGGAGCTCAAATGGGCATTTAGTTCTTAATATTATCCAGCGTCGTATTATGTGACTAACTTAAGGAACGTCTACATTTAATAACTAATTTTATATCTCGTAAAATTCAATCTCGAAATATTTAACTAATCTTCCACCTAACTAATTTCAGGTACGGTGAACGCTAATGGAGAGACAAAGCGTCAGAGGACATCCTACACGCGGTACCAGACCCTCGAGCTGGAGAAGGAATTCCACTTCAACCGGTACCTGACGCGGAGGAGGAGGATCGAGATTGCGCACGCGCTGTGCCTCACCGAGCGCCAGATCAAGATCTGGTTCCAGAACCGTCGCATGAAGTGGAAGAAGGA
>DWPA01005743.1:0-11546 GCA_018251375.1 Calpodes ethlius
GAGACGTCCGGATTTGAGATCGGTTTGTTTCCTATTAGTTACATCTGTTCGGATTTCAGGTAAACACTTATTTATTTTATAGGTACCTTTTACCCTATTCCATGAAAACAGACGCATTGCCACGTATTTAGAGAAAATAATATAATATAGGTGATATTAGATTCCTATGTCTTATTAGCATTTCATAGTGCTCTTTACAACAGAGATTTAATTACATAAGCGCTGATATTATACTGAGATAAATGAATTGTTTTACATTTATTTTATTGTACGGTAATGCTGGTGCGGTTAGAATAAAACAGAAAAACTAATTCACGTTCAAAGAAAGAGTGGCGAAGGTTAATATTCACGAAATTAAAAATCACATAATGTATGATTCACTGAATTATCCTGGTGAATGTTAACATTAACCGGTGTTTGATCGCATCAAGTGAATCAACGTCTCAGTTTTGTATTAAGTAGGTGGATACATTATCGAAATGGGTGATTGTCGACATACTTACACCGGTGAATTTTAATATTCATTCATCGCGAACATTTACAGTTACATTATTTACGCTTCAAATGAAATTATCGATGCATTTCGTTAAAATTAACACTACTTGATCTTTAAATATGTGTTTGAAAACTAAACAGGCGCTCATATTTATTTATCTTGTACTATGAAGTTCTAGCATTGAAACGCCAAAATACCAAAAGTAACGTCGAATATTTAGGGAAGAGGTTGTAGAGGATTCTTGTTTCTTGTAAATTAAAGGGCTGACATAAGTTTCCTATCTTTACTTTTATTTCAGTTGCATAGGTTAATTTAAAAGGCTTTGCTTGACAAGCTCTATGGCTTTTTGTCTCTTCTGCTACATAACTGCAGATAAGTGGGATTCAAATTCGATAAGTAAAACATAGTTAACAAAACTTTTAATTCACAACATTGAAACAACGATTACAAAGTGATGAGAAACAAACCTAGCAATGGAAACGTTCGATTACAATGTATGTATATACATTCAGCTAAACACGTTCGACTAAAGTTATTAGTAGTTAATAATACTAATGCCTTAGGCGGTTAGTTATTTGCTTAAAGTAAGTAATCAGGTGGCTCGTAACTTGTTTGTTTTTTATTAACATAAAAATATAAGTGTACACAAGCGTATTAGTGTATACAAGTACGAAATCAAACTTTTTATCGACATAAACATTTCATAAGCATACTTACGACAAAATTTCAAATAATTTTCATGTCCTATTTTACTCGCATTGGTTCCGAAAAAATATTGTAAAAAAACTAAGAACACGCTTTTATTTCGTGGCCTGCCAGGTTTATCATCAGGTCTTGGATATTATGTATATGGATCCAGTTCAGAGTACTTTTTGAACAATTCAAATGAGCTCAAAGTTGATCGCGTTGCATCCTTTTATTTTAGTCTATCTATGGTCACTCTGCGTCTCCATCATCAGACCAGCTCCGAGACACCATTATATTGCATTGTCATACGATTTACACACGTATAAAGCTTAACTAGATACTAGGAAGTGGGTTCAATTTAATTTATAAGATATGGTTATGGACAAACACTGGACAAGTGACACTAAATGAAAGCTTGTAAAATGAAATAATTTATTTTTAACTAATCCAAATACATTAATTTCATAGAGTGTGTTTGACTCAAGGGATTTTATTATGAAAACCGTAAATAGTAACGAAGTAATCATAATTGGCTATTGCCAGTGTTAAAAATATAGTACCTATTCGTATTGCAATGGTATTTCAATCACACTTATTACTTTATGAATTATTTAAATTAGTAGACGCTGCGTTTAATTAAAAAAAATAACTTTTAAATCAAATTTTGTGGATACACTTTGTTTATATGATAACGGTATGTCGATAACTAGAACAGTATAATTTGGAAGCTCCACAATAATGGAGAAAGACCCGTGCTCTTAAACGGAGAATTATTGGGTTAAGTTTTCTGCTCAATTAGTATTCTACGTCATGCGCTCCAGTTTTAATATTTTTTTAAATTCTGAAACAACGACTGACATCTGTTATGACAGCATTGCATTAACTCTAGCTTTTGACTTAACGGGTAGCTTTTGTCTTAACAGAATTCAAGGATATCGTCAGTTTTAAATATTATGAGTAAATTGTTCATAATATTTCATAACTTTCACTATGATGGTCAAATGTTTATTTCTGTAAGGCTTTATTAGGCACTGTTCACACACACGCTATGATAGATTGAGCTGAAAAAGTCCTAAAACTCCTTGACCACTAGTTATAGTTAAAGTTAGCTAATTTCATAACTAGGAATTTAATATATTGTAATCATTATTCGTATTGGTAATATATATATATATATACTATTCTCCAACAGGGTAACTTAAACGTAGGTACGTAATCACTCCACTTCAAAGTCATGTAACTCTTTATAAATGATTTTAATATTCCGAATATTTACAGTGTTCATATCGAAATTTAGTTCCAAATAATAATTAAGTATACAAATCTTAATTATGTTGATCAAGTAACGGAGCAGCTAACCGATGAGCGATGGGATGTTCCAACTCATTGAACAGTGCACATGAGCCGATCTCAATATTCAATGAATTTAATTAGCTTTCGCGGTCGACCCCAAGGTGTCGGGTGTTTGACAAGTATTATATACTTAAGTATATAATACTTAAGTCCTATCGTAGGTACCTACTAAAAGCAGATTCTCACAGCTTACTATTAATAAAAAACAATTAAAGCTTTATATCAGCGTAATATTGATAATTTTACTTTATCCTTTAATACTGAAATTAAAGTGAGGAGTTTTTTTCCCTGTTTCTTCGTTGGGACAAAGCAACATTCCGAAATGGTGGTAGAATAAAAAAAATGACAATCATGCATCTATCTATCTGTCAGCCTTTGACGATCATACATGAATGAATAAAACATATAACGAATAAGAGCTATACGATTAATAAATATTCAATTTGTTTCAAAGTTCTATAAACTAGGTAGCCACTGTATGCTCAAACAACACTATGAGGTCTCACAGTGAAATATAAGTAAAGGAACAGTTGATATAAATATCTACCCATTTTATTCACTCTAGTTTCTGGAACAATGAAAGAGAAGAGAATTCAGAGTATTGTTTGTGAATACATGGTAGACTTTGATCTATTCCTGTCCCATTCTAGATTCTATCCATTTAATAAAGTAGGTTATGAGTAGGTGTTATTTTATAGAAGGTTCGGTTCCACTGATAATGCGATGCGGACAGCTGATACGAACTGTCGGACCCAACATGTCAACACGACACGACACGCAACTCGACTCACCGGTTCTTGTTACCCAATGTCATTCACAGTTCACACGTACCACGGCACTACTGGGGCGTCCACCAATATTAGTGGACCAGCTATATTTAGAGATGCTGATTGGCACACCGCTAAGAGTGATAAAATTAAAAATTGTATTTAGTTAACATTATTAGGTGCAACAACTAAAGAGCTAAAGTTTACAAAGTATGTTTTTTAAAGAAGTCGATTGGACAGGTTTGCCGTTTGTGACGAAGACATCGAAGCGGATGTAGAAGCAATATGTTTATTATAATCGCTAATTGACTTCTGGCCTAGGGGGCGTACATGTTTTTTTCAAGGGGCTAATCTTTGTCTCGTCGAACGTCAGTACGTCTGCTTAATGTGACTATTGCGAGTGATTCAATGAGGATCCTGGAAAAATGTAACGCGATTCAAGTTTTTGAATCATTGAAGTAGGAGATTGATTTAAGAATCATAAAAGTAGGTTCAATGTTATACCACCGAACAACGAATTTTGTGTTTTTTTCTAGGGATCGTTTTTTTACCAAGGGATAGGGAGCGAACCCTTAGTAAATAAGAACTGATAGACAAATTAGAGACATTTTGGGCACAATACGGTAAAATAAATGTAATTGAGGTTTTACGGACCAAATTATCTATAGCAGCTAATGACGGCCCGAACGTCATCTTTTTGTTCAGAAAACGATCCGAAATAATTTGAATTCAAAACAATTATTCTGTTTGTTAGAGACGAGACATTTGATTGAACGAAGAGTTGCGACGTAAGGTTGAATTTTACGTTATAAAAGTATTTTGGAATGAATATTTGACTTGTTAGTGTCCTTTACATCATCCACACACACAAGTACATGAGCCGTTAATTTACTTAACTTTAGCTCTCTTCAAACTTAAACATATTATTAGAACATATTTATTCGTGTTACTGTTTTCCGAGACAACAAAATGCTGCATTAAATAAAGGGTTGGATGAAAAGTTTGCACGATGCAAGAGTTTGTACTTATCCATCGGTCTATCTAACACCCTTTTAGAATCCACTGTTGGACATAGGCTTCAGCATAATAAGGCAACGAATGTAAAATAATAAGTCACACGAAGCCTACGAATGACAGGAGAAATTATAGCTAGGTGCTTGATTCTTTAAAATAACGATCAAACGTAGAAGCTTAGCTGCACTTATAATATTATATTCTAACCTGTATTTTTCCTTGCACATGTGCAATTATCTTTAAGCGAATTCAGTAGTTGCGTTAAGTGTAGAATGGTATTGATAAATAGTTGGGTTACAACATCCATCTATAAATTTATTATTCCATCTTATCGATGTCTGTACGTTAAAAGTACTGTCAAGCTATTAGTAGGGTTATTAATGCAATAGTTTCCATGATTTTTTAAATTCTCGTTTGATTGTCTGCGTGTTTGTTTCACAATTCTAGAAACATTTGAAGGAAGGATGGTAACATTTAGTGTTCCTTTTATTTCAATAGATTTCCTTATGATGCTTCAGTAGAATCACATTAAAATATCTTTTTGAAAGTTGTTAGATATGAAGGCATATATTGTCATGCGTAGTGAAGTAAAACAGTTAGTGGTTAGAAATAATGTTTCTTTCATATCTTGTAATACAAATAAGAGCATAAATATTATTTTTTACCGATTGGGGATGTCCATAGAAGTCTTCGGATTTCAATTTGTTAGTTATATCTCCTTTCAATACAGACACTGCATTCATAAATTCATATCTTGAGTACAGTTCATACGCGGAAGGAATCTTGTAACAAAAAAATTACCATATAATCTAAATGACGTGCAGATCAAATTTACTCGTAGGTAGATATTGAAATATGCAAAAACAAATCACAGAGATTCGATTCGCTCGGTGGTCGGCCCACTGTAGTTACGTGCAGTTAGCGAGCGACACCTGCACGTGGGCTATCGTCTGCTTGACTTCATTCTGTATGCACGAGTATATACTTATAAAAACACACTAAAACACTAACACACTCATACCGCAGTAGTATTCCCTGTGTCGCGGGCGGCATGGACAACACTAATAACACGTCACTAACACCCATGATCCGAGGACCAATATTTATCTGTCACATAAATATCTGCTGCGGCCGGGTATCGAACCCAGGACCCCTTGCTTCGCAGCTCACTACCAACTAGGCTACGGGACCGTATTTATAAATTCTGTTAAGCATATTATACTAATATTTGACTTAATAAAATCCTGCAAAGCTCCGGTGACGTATGAAGGAAAAAAAATCGTGACAGTTTGACATTTGACTCTTAACACTTCTATTTCTAGTCAAATTAAAGTAATTATTTGAATTAAAGTAATGACTTAAGCGACTAATTTACAGAGTATTCTTAATTTTATTTCTTACTTTGTTCAAATTGTTACTAGCTATTGAATAATAATAGTATAAGTAAGTACTTTAACTCGAATAGGTAATGACTTTAAAATGATTGTTGATACAAGTGTGAAGGATTTAATACCACTTTATCTATACATATAAATAAAATTGGAGTGTCTGTTTGTAATATTGAAATAATCTATTTTTACTACATGCCTATGAATATACACAAATAAATACTATTTATATCTGTCTGCCTATTTGTTTGTCCTGGCAAACTCAGAAATGGCTGCACCGATTTTGACAGGAGTGTTATTGGTAGACAGCTACTAAGGAGTAACTTAAGCAACTAAAATAAAATAAAGTAAAACACTGTTAAATTCTACGCGGACGAAGTGGCGGTCACAGCTTGAAGTTAATATATCGCAAATGGATTCTTGGATCGAAAATTGGTCTTCACACATCCGCAATTGTTTTAATTTTGAATTTCAGATGTTTGAATAATCAAAATAAACATCATGAACTTAGAAGATATATCTAGTTAGCGAAAACACACATGACATGATTTATACTATCTCGGTTTTTAATCAGACTTCGGGTTTGAGTCACCGTTTATGTTGTTGTATCGGCAATACTTGTTTATAAAATAGTTTATTGCTCTTTAATCAGTGAATTGTTTTTAATTATTTATATTTATACTTGCAAATAAAATTAATGACAAGAGTTTCTCGGCCAATTTGATAAACATAATTGACCAGACGAAAAGTTATCAAAGCCGTTTGTCTTCTATTGAAAACTTTACGCGCAATTTCAAACAATATTTTCTTCTTTGTATTTGTGGTATGTTATGATGCTTGACAAACCATTCCCATTCCTCACGTTTAACTCATAGGTGACTTGCCGCAGTTTTGTGCCCTCAAATCTACCTTGTAGTTCAAGCCTTTTAATGGAACTGTGTTAAGTAAAGGATTAACTAATTAAGTCATTTGAGATATATTCTAGAAGTTTAGAATAAATGTCTCCCACTACACCCAGAAACTCTTCATAGCCGCCCTGTATTTGGCTACTTCTGACCATTTCGGTTTAGAAGATCCACGTTTCATTTATCAAGTCCAAGATCCAGTTCAAGAGCGGTTGCAGGTCCAGGTCTTCTTGTTGAGCTGTTCGCATTACTCCAAATTTCATCAATATAATCTGTACGGATAAGTTTAATTTTTGTTTTTATTCATCCGTGACCATATTCTCAATATCACCTACAATTCACGGTTCTAGGGCATCTTTCTTCCACCTCTCTCTCCTGTTGTATTCAAGTTCCTGCAGCATTTAGGAATATGAGGAATGAGGACCGTTTAGGTCTGAAAACGCGGGTCTTGGTGGTTTTTGTAATTTACAGATTACAATTTAAGATTGTAGACCCATTATATGCTTTTGTCTAAAAGTTGTTTAAGAATAGGACTTCCTTTAGACAGAGAAACATAAGCTTTGTTTTTTGAAATATTTTTGACCAATTTTTACAGAACCTAGCATTATATTACATTGTGCTAACAATGTGAGACCTCCCTAGTGTGGAGTAAAATTTTGATTCTAAAGGCTTGTAATTTGAAGAATTCAGACTGTTTAGGCATCCGAAATGCGTGCTCCATGGGTATTAATTTTCGTTCCCGTTGTGATGGATGCTGTGCGATTTAATCCCCAGCATAATAAGGTCCGATGACTGACAAGTCCCCATTCAGGTACCCTCGCAAGTTGGGCTATTCAATCGCGTCAATAGATTTGTATGGGTATTGAAACCCAACAATATGAACGAGTTTGCGCTGGCCCTCGATTTAGACTGCTTTATAAATACAAGGGCGAACCGGTTGATTTTCAATAGAAAAGCGGCAATGGAGCTCGTTAAATTGCGTCGTCTAATAATAATAAGTATTTTGTTCAGTAAAGTCTGTCCTTTAACAGTTTGTTTTAAACATCATTCATTTGTTCCAATGACTGTTTTGTCGGTTGTATGTATGTATTTGTATTGTATTTGATGATGGTTCAGTTATGTCGTTGTATTTGATGTTAAATGATATTTCCAAGAGTTGGGTATTGAATATATATATATAAATGTTATGTTGATTGGCCACTATTATATAACTCATGTATTTATGTTATGTAGGGTGAGTGTGAGGCAAAAACATGGATATTAATTTAAAATTGTTGCTTTCGAGTTCTAAGTTTGAAAATATGAAGTTTTTAAAATTAATTATCTGGTAAATCACTGTGTAGATTTCAGGTGTTTTAGGACGATTTTTGAAATTACTTTTTTTTTTATAGTTTAATGTTAACTCATGTAGTGCAGTTATTTTGGAAAAGGAATCACACAACGTTTTATTAAATTTTAAACTTATTTACGCTACTAAAGTACCTAGTAATACTAACAAGTATCTAGTAATACTTGCACAACTATAAACTTTGCCGCGAATCGTTAAGAATGAAGTATCTAACGTTATTTACTTTTGGACGGATTCGGATAGGTATGTTTGACCATATGTTTGAGTAACTATCTTTCGAATAATTTTACTGTTTATGTGTAGTAATTTTAGAATAACGTTTACATTTATTTTTATTTTTATTTTTAATTTTAAGGAGTCCGTCGACTGTCACTAATTACGTCATTGTCGTAACTTGAAGCTATAATATGTCCTCGGAGGACTTCTGTTTACGGTTATGAGATTATATCTCCCGCGGACAAAAGTAGGTACCTTATCTGCGCAAGTTATCTTTGTAATTGACGATGAACGATAATTGAAGATTTAGGCCCATTATATCAAATAAAGCGGACCTCAAGATTTTACGTCAATTTAATTTGTCTGATTATAATGATATCACCTGTCGTTAGGATGTCATCTGAAAGAATATAATAATGGGCTGCTGGAACTTCATGAGTTTAGTCAGTAAAACGACTCGCTACTGGAATAAATAATGATTTTACTCGCACGCTAAGACTTATTTAAGTTTGGTTAAATTTAATCAGTGTTCTTTATTCATCTTATACTTTTATTCTTACTTAAGAAACTTATGAAGATAACTTCATTTTTCTTCACAACAGTACTGTCAGTCAGTAATTTATTTTTCAAAATAAATACAGTGCGACCGACACAGTTTATGCTTCAAGGCGAGCAATTAAAAAGACAATCATGTTACGACACTTACGGTTATAGAGTTATGTCACTTCCAGATAAGGTAAGCAGTTTAGTACTTTGTTTACGGGGCAAGTCAAGAATAATCTGATTTCTTAACTGGATATATATTAATTAATTAACAAAACACAGTAATAGTTCGAATTATATATATGAACTAGTATAAAGTATCAAAAGTTCTATAATAATGAGAAATAAAGTAAAATATGATAAGGTCATAATGGCATATGGTACGAGAATAGAGACGTGTCTCTCGTCATATGTTTAACGTGTACTTGGCGCGAGACATCACCGAGTCTCCGGATTGTCTTTATACACTATTCGTAATGTTCCATTGCAATAACTAACTGTTGTTATATTTTGAGACGATAACTTAAGGTTATAGGAGAATTGCAGCGAAGATATCTGAAGTCTGCCGACAACTTGTCTGTCTTACGCTTGCGTAGTACGTCTGTTCTCCGATAACAAAATTACCTCGAACCGGCAAAAAAGTCCTCCGAGAATATATTAGGGACTCAACGCAAGCGGTGAGCGATAATTTTACCTCGTACTTTTGTACGTGGAGGTCTGTCCCGCGGGAGAGTTTTATGCGAGCGATGTACTTGGATTACCGACATTACTAGTTGTAGTAATTGCCAGTGATTTGCTAGTAATATATGTATATGATAGTGTCCGTATATAATTGTTTAGTTAATTTCTCTGTCACTGTAATTAACGACATTGCATTATGTCAACGGTTATCTGACTCATCCCAGGTTACACGTAGGTGGTATGGGAGGATGAGACGTTATCTTGGTATTTAAATACTGACTGTGTTGAATGAGGATTGTCTCATGTGTAATTCGATAATGGTACCAATCGTAACTGTTAGTAATTGCTAACTCGTTTTGATTTTACGTTCCTTATTCGATTCTTTTCACTATTAATTAATTCAGCGTTTTTTAGTTCTACTTATTTACTAATTATCAGTTCTACAGAGCTTAAAAGCATATTTATATGCACTAAATTAAATCTTTTAGAATATTATCTAACCGTCCAAATTAATGCTATCCATGCATCATAATTCATCGCTTCATGAATTTCCGGGAATATACACATTACCTACAAACTGCAGACTCAATCAAAGTACACTAGTATCTATTTCAAAAACGCTATTCACTTCAGTGGGAATTCGTCGTCATATAATGATAAATATCTCTCGCCTGTCTCACCTTCGCCAAGCCCTTCGCTACGGAACACGAAGACGTACACAGTAAGGACGGAGAAATGCGTCCGCGATCTATTTCAGTCGTGCCCAGAGCCATTTTAGATCTCTGACGTCACCGTCGACTGTTTCGCAACCGACACGTCAGTATTTCGTAAGGAATAAGAATCAATTCGGTAGTTTAATCATTCAGCGAGTACTTGTGCTGATTACGTAAATCATTCATGGACTAATAGTCTGATTGACAGCGCGTCTGGAAGGAACACTTGGTGTTGTACAGTCGTGTGCATTGTTCAATTGCTTGGCGAGGCGAGACGTGGACCTCGTGATCGGTTATAGGACTTTAGTACCTTCAGTACTGTCGGGAAATCTCCAATTGTACATTTGGCATTTCTTACTGGCTTACGTTTGCGTGTTTTGAGCCTGTATTAACTATGGAATACATAAAATGTCATTTATCTACCGTTGTAGCTTAAGTTAGGTAAATAGTAGGTACTAAGTACGTAATACAATCTATGTTCGATTCTTGGTAGATTTAATCTCATTCATAGTAGATATGAGAATTGGTTTTAACGTTCTTTCAAACTCAAGTCTTTATTATTCGATAGTGCGAACAAGAAAAAGTAATATTTACGTTAGATCTAAGATTAATACGTGTCTGGAGTCTAGACTTGGAACGTTTCACTACGTACTATACTCATCCAATGTGTATTGATTTTGTTGGAAGGATTGTAGATACATGCATATTAATGGACATTACTAAACATCAATGAATGAGTTCCCTGAAGACAAAACTCGCTTATCTAGCAACATAAATAATGTTTAGAGTACAACACCTATCAATATAAACTTCTTAGAATTTCTTTATATTACGACTTCCTCTCCGTGATAATGGTCAACCTAAAGATACACGCGTCATTGATACATTAACTTTGGCCAGGCACAAATATTAGTATAATTGCGTATTTTGATAAACACCTCTTGAATCTACGGCTGCGTAATATATTTTGTTTTGAATAATATAAATTCTATAACATTGTCAATACACAACTGTTTTGAGACACGTAAAGAAACTCACCATAAAGAATCGATTTATGGCGCGATATGATAATATTATACCTATAATATATCGCAATGTTATCTGTGACATATCTAATTTGAGGTCATGGCAAGGGTATGTGGCAAATGTAATAAACAAAAAAAAATGTTTATTTTATGTTCACTATCCAGTTAATCATAATGTTCAACATCATCATTCGTAATTAATTCTCATCATCATCAGAGCCCATAACTGTCCCACTGCTGGGCTCGGGTCTCCTCACACAATGTGAGTCACACAGGCTATAACTTACTACGTTGGCCAAGTGCGGATTGGTGACTTCACACACTTTAGAGAACATTATGGAGAACTCTCGGGTGAGTAGGTTTCCTCATGATGTTTTCATTCACCGAAGTGATAATTAACTTGTAATACG
>DWPA01005744.1:0-11543 GCA_018251375.1 Calpodes ethlius
TGTCGCCGATTGACCGCGCGATGCAGGGTATGCTTTGCGATTATCAAGCTGCCCTTAGCCGTTTGTCGCCGACCCTAACTCCCTTAGTGATAAATCGACACAAGATAATAAGATCGCGTGAATAATTCTATCATGTTGAAAAAATTCAATTTCATCCTAGTCGATATCTTGTATTCATTAAATTAAAGCCGCAGGGTTTGCAGGGGACTGAAAGCTAGGTATGAGGACTAAAATACAATTTATAAGAAAATGTTTAGTTTTTTATTCATGCTCTGATATTATCTACATTTTTGGCTAAAGCTTCTTCATATCAATCAAATTAAACCTATTAAATTAAAATTGAAATGAATTAAATATTGAACTGTACATTAAATAACTGAAAAGCTAATTAAAAGTAAATTAATCGTCTTAAAAAGAAACTTAATATATTAGCGACCAACAATTTTTTCAGGTTGATGTTTAGTTTGTTATTTCATATATTAAAGTTTTTTTTTTATTACCTAATGTATTGTATGTTGGTTAGCGTTACCATTGAAATATTTAAAATCATGCCCAGTACAAATTGAGCGTTACAGGCTTTAGTAAAACGAACAGGTAGATGGTTGTAAGGCTTCAGGTCAAGCGCAATGTAATTCAATTTGAAGGTACCATATCGTGCATAGACGGCTTCAGCGCTCAGGCGGGGCACAATTTAGTCGGACTAAGCATCCTCAGCCTTCGAGCCAAATTAAATGACGCTGCAGTTCCAAAGAAAATGCAATCACCGCCCGGTATATTCCCTGATGCAAATCTCAATTTCCGAGTGACTGTGCCCCGCTATTCCTTACGCTAATAAAACGTGCACCAAACGGAGATGCTGTTTCGCCCGCTGATGAACGCCAAATGACGTTATGACAGCGCACGCCGCCATTTAACGCCTATTTGCTTCCAATTTCAAATCTTCCGCGCTCCCCCACGGTTCCGGCCAGCGCGAATGGGGCATAGATAATGGGTTTTGTTTTTAGTGCAAATGATACTAGGTTGAATGATTCTTAAAACGTGTTTATTTATTATGTGCCCGTATTATGTGTGATTGCAGTTTTAATTAAAACTTTGGTCGTCTTTCATCAAAGTTTTCCGCATAAGCCCTTTACATAGGACGTTCAGCCGAATGAAATTTGGAATGACTGCGAGCACCTGAATGGGAACAAACAGGAATAAAAACTGTTAGCTGTGGCCGGAAAAAGAAAATGAAAGAAATCAATATGCACGAAACGGGCGGCAAGGGGTTTCATCGAAATGGACTGAGACACTGAACGCTATAACATTTTCAATCCACTTCAATGTTTTTAATCGAACGATAACAATCCTGGTGTATATCGTGGTCTTAATTTAACCTACGTTTAGGTTGGGTTAGATTACATTGGGTTAATGTGATTTCATTATTATGAGTTTTTAGAGTGTGACTTTTGAAAGTACTTTTTTCTCTTCAATTTCTTGCTATGTCGCTTTAAATATGTAATTTTAATAATATATTCTTAGAACTTACGTCACCTGAATCGCCGTCTTGTATTCGGTGAGGAATATGCTTATTGTTTTATTTTTTTACTTTTGGTAGCGATAATCGTCTAGTATTTTGCATCGATATTTTGACCAATGACTTGATAGATAATAATATTTTTTGCCTAAATAATAAAAAAAATCGCTTTTTCTTTACCGTGTGGTATAAAAAATAACTTTGATATAGAATGCTAAACAATGTTTAGTTGGTGTACAGACATTTGGACATATACTAATGAAGTAGGGAGATACCTAATTAAGCATCGTAAGTAAATTTACGATCTGCATATAGTCATAACTAGCGGGGTGGTTATTATAGGCATTTCGGAATGTTATCACCTTATCAGTATTTCTCTGCTTGAGACAATACGAGTATGTAACGGCGGGGCACCGGGGTGGCACCGGGGCGGCGGCGGGACGGCGGCGGGGCACGACGTGGCTATGCGAATATCCGTTGTGCCATTCTCGGGCGCGGGCGGCGGAAACCCGAGGATATTCAGTTTTCAGCCTTGACGTTTTTCGATATTTTACTGTTATTTACTGCTTTTATTTATGTTGGCTATTCTTCGCGAATGTTTGTCTATTTTTTTGGGATGTCGGGTTTTGGTTTATGTATTTTCTTTGTTGTCTTGAACAAACGTTTGTACGTCATGTCGATACAAAGACATGCGGCATAGAGTATTTTATCATCGTAAGTGTGCTATATAATTAATAGTACAAACATTGTATTTTCTCACTTAAAACTAATTATAAATTTTCAGAGTCATCTCACTACATAAGGATAAGTTGTCCACTTACTATTAGGACTAGTTTTTTTTTCGAATGGACAATTATTGTTGGCCATTACAGTTTCATGTGGACAGAGAGGCGAGGCTGGAAAGACTCAGTCAGGAAGAATGTAAAGAAGGAGGACTATTTAACCCTCTTTGAGAAGTATGGGTCGCGAACATCCTAAGGGCTTCTTTGAGGTGTTCGAACATCAGCTTAGACGTCGCTTGTCGGAAGACAACGGGGTGAGTTTCAATAGTAGTGATACATTAATCAAAATTGTAGTCACTTTCAATGATACCAATACTGGATCAAATGAATTGACGGCCTCGTAGCCTAGTTGGTAGAGATCCTGCCTGCAAAGCGAGGTGTTCTGGGTTCGATTCCTGGCCGGGGCAGATATTTATGTGACAGATAAACATTTTGTTCTCGGGTCATGGGTGTTAGTGACGTGTTATTTGTGTTGTCCATGTCCTGCGACACAGGGAATGCTACTGCGGGGGTATGAGTGTGTTAGTGTGAGAAACAAGTTCTGTTTTCAAAAATTGCCTCCATAGTTTGGTAAAACAACATCCGCCCTGTCTTTCAGTCGTTTATGCGGCGGATGGTCAAAGAGTCAGTTTGCAGGCGCCATGAGCCACATCTGTTCATATTTATTTCCAAATAGCGAGCGGAGTTGGGTCCAGACAAAAATTAAAAATGGGTGAGTGCCTGATTTATAAAAACGGAGTACCTGATTTATAAAAAAATATGTTGTCACTAATTCAAAACCAATTACAGAATGACATGGGTTATACAAACTGACACTACGTCGATACGGTATAAGAGATACACTTTTCACTGGATGCGCTATAAGACTTAACCATATTTAAATATGGTTCCCATGACTTACCGTTATGAAACTGAAAGCCATTTTGATTTCCAGATACTTGACGTGGTGTCTTCCACCATAGAATTTCGACAGCGTCTTATTGCAAATAATCCACAGATGATTTAAATGTAAATTTGTTGCCAACTCCCCAAATGATGCTGATCCTGATACCACATCACAGTTATGTCTTATTATAAAATCTATAAGTCACTGTGTTCAAGCCTGTCGTGAATGAATAGCTAAATGGTAAAGTCATTCAATACCCTTTTTCGCAATAATAACAATCTGTACCTCTCCTATTAAATATCAAAAGGCAAGGTAAACTTCGTAAACACATATATTTGTGAATCTCGTAAAGCCAAGCGTTCCCTTGGTGCTTTTGTGTTCACCCTTTCGCGAGCAGCGCGCCGTGCTGGTCACTTTGTGTTCAGCTTAGACGCGCCGTGGATCTAGTGGACCAATACTGGAAATGACAGGTACCTCCCGTCACTCTTTTCGATCATATTGAGAAGATTTGACGCGCGAAGCTGTAACTATCACTTACAAGAATTTTAAGGCGAGACGTTATGCTCTCAACGCTGGTTGTAAAGTTTTGTTGGAAACTTTCTTAAGATTTAAGAAATAAATATATTTACTTTTCTAACTTATATGTTGTACAGTCCAATAGCATTTCCCTTTGAAAGATAGTATAAAAATGTAAAATTTGACAGAGCGAGCTTCGCTCAGTATGTGATACATTTGACATATTTCATACCTATAGTAAAAAGGTCAACATATAGATGGCGCCCTTTCTTATATTTAAACATTGAAAAATATGAAGGAGGTGACAGCGCTGCCTAGTGCTAATTAATGAGATTAAATGAATCGGCTAAAATTTTGTGTTCACCACTGACATATAGAACGAAAAGAGACTCAAATGAAATGAAATTAATTTTATTAGAAATTATATTAGATTATATTAGAAATTGATTGTTACATAAGTACACTTTGACAGTTTAATTACGTCATCGTTTCAATAACTCTCTACTTCGAGTGGTCCCGGTAGAAGAAGCAGCAAGAAGCGAGATACTACTACCGTCATTCAAGCCAATGTTTACCATATGAGTTCATCTCGGCCTGATCCAAGTCACCAGCTCACCGTAAATCAGAACGCACTTCTATTTGTCTCTACATCCGTGTTCCCAAAGTTACTGGCTACATAAGAGTGTATGAACGAGACTTTTATTCGCTTATCCGATTAGGTTTTCGTATATGCTTATAAGCTCTTTGTGGGGCGTTTTTGTCGCAGTTAAAACGATTAATCGCAGCGATTGTGCGCGCCCGCGCGGAACCGCTCCTTCAAAGGGAATGCCGCAATCGCTTTATGTCGTCTTTGTATTCGTATTGGTCATCCGTTTGTTGAAATTGTATGGTATGGTAAATAGTTATAATGAAATTTTCAGCATTGGATTGACCATCGGTATGAACCTTTCACCTTCACGTGTATCGAGAACCATCGAAATGGGAACTGAAATGTAACGTAACATTAGTATTGCCGATGAAGACGATGTTACAGTTTTTATGACGTCACACTATAGTCTAACATTAAAACAATTTTGATATGCATTTATCGATAGAATGATCAATCGCCTACACTTCGCATCAGAAATCTTATGCCTTCAGTTGTTTTAACTCACTAACGACCGTTTTAAATAGTCGTAGTCGTAGGATTAGTTAGGTATTGGGTAAAATAGTAACAATAACTATTTTTTGACTGTTGCTAGTTGTTGAGCTGAGAACTGTGGTAAAGGGGGTTGATTTTAACTATTTGCATGAATTTTCCTGCATATTGCTACTATGCGCGTAAATTCGGCTGCTCAGGAGCGCTACTCAGTACCTTAAACCATTCTCCGAGCCATATATGTAAGCGCGTTGGGTTGCTGGTTCTGTACGTGTAGTTAATACTTACGCTGGGCTCTGCCGACGAGTACACGGAGCGTTATTTCAACGTATAGGTTCAAAATCGATCGCAGTGACAACAGAAAGTGTGTGAAAACACAAAAAATATTCACACAGCGTCACTACGTGCATCGGCTATTGTCAGTCGATGGATTTTTTTTAAATTACAAATCTATATTAATTTAAAATAAATTAGTAGCTACAATATATTAGTAAGCACAGACAAACAGACAAAAACCAAAAATATTTTTTATGTAATATGTGATACAGATTACTATTACTTTAATATCTTTTGTGTACATACACGGATTACAATTTTATTATACCTAATGTTATAGATCGCAGTCAATGTTCAAAATTAATACTTTCAACCTGTACATTTAAACCTACACGAATAGATGCACCAGAATTTGTATAAATACAGGCTAATTACCACATTAATAAAAACTTCACTGTAGACGAATCAGCGTACAGAGGGTACAAAACTAAGCCGATAACTCAATCACACGCCCACAACTCGTAATAAAGGAGCCTCTATCGAATTACCGCGTTTTGCGCCCCGCCATTATGCGAAGAATCGTCACAAACGAAGCATTGTTGGAGACACTAGCTCCCATTGTCTGCTGTTATCGCCCCACGTCGGTTTTTGCTGCTACTCTTCCGTTTTGCAATGATTTATTTAGCAGAGGCGCAGTTAGGTAAAAAGTGTACGCGATTCAAGCGTTGTTGGCGGTTGTTTGCTTGGGTTGCACAAATGTTATACAAACTTTCATAAAATAGAAACAAGTTTCAGCAACATTTTATTTTAATCGTATAATATTCGTCTTAATCAATTTTATTTACAATCAATGTGAAGTTCATTTATCATTTATTTTATGTTAATTATATATGTATATGAGACATGTTTTAATATGTCATTCATATTACTTTTTTATTAAAACGTGCCTGCAATATACAGCTTTGGCGTATCTTTTAAACAGTTGTAGCAGACTATCATGATCAGATCGTATTAAAGTTTAAAATGAGGGAAATTTTATATTCTCTTCAACCAAATCCTCGTAGAGGCACCATTGCTATAGGCATTTTACTTAGTTACTGGTAAATCAGTTCACTATTATTATATTTACTTACATTCGTCAGTGACAATGAGTGTCGATGTCGACCTCGCGCCCTTACAAAACCTTATCTCGATATTTGTTCAGTTTTTATTTTATGATACACCTCTATCAAACAGATCTGCCGTTACATTGTTATCTAATGTTCTTGTTGCCAAGGCATAGGGTTAAAGTTCGTTTAAATTTTATTCAGCCAGGAGTGAAGGTAACGTGGTTCTTTATAAGCGGAGTTGGAGCGGAAATAAGCTCCTTTGTGACACTATCGTATCGGATCGTCAACCGCTTCCTTTCCAAAGATTATTATAGACGTAAGAGCAAATAAAAGTTATCTAGACGCTGTGGATTCATGGGACTATAGTTTTGTCGGGTAAACTAATATTGCGTCGTCTTTGTTTTGTGATGTTGAACGTTTAATTATTATTATGTTTGAGCTTTTAAAATGTTATCTCGGTGTTTTGCTATTCGAGTTAAGATCACTACTGACTGGTGACGTCAACTCATTAGCAAACTGATGTCGCACACGGATGTCTTCTTAAACTTGGGGAGGCCTAAAACATGCGTGGTTTTAAGGCAAAGTGACACGGGGTTATTGGCCACTCGAGATATATTATTTCGGTGGAAGTCAAAATTGGACCAATGGCTCTATCATCCAATGGTTTACGAAGAAATATCAAAGAGCGGCGAGCAAGAGTGCTCAAAAAATTTTGCCAGTTGCCTACCACATCTAAAGCTTACCTTGTAATCACATTGAATTGTTATCTCAGACATTATAATATAAATCAACAGTTTTCTGCCACTTATAACGGTCACCTACACAATGGCCGACGTTTATTCAGTAAACAGTCGAGTGACAATCAGTTGGACGCCTTTCATTCGGATGCCGGCATCATAGCGCCTCCGGGGCGTCACAAACAAATAACTCGACAAAGTGAGTTCAGAAATCACCGTGATTGAAGCCTAGGGCGCACTACGTGACGCGATGGCAACCGATCGCTATTAGAATGTTCCACTTGCTTACAAGTAATGCGTTGCTGAAATGACTGTTTTGTTATTTTTTTTATATACGATCATCTTATGATAAGTAGTCGTCGACATTCATGAATCAGTAAGCCCAAAGTTGCCACCAACATGTTGCTAATCAAGAAAGAAACAACATTAAAAGAAATATGTTTAATACTTACGACCACAAACTATAAGGCAATGCCTGCAGTCAATGAATTCGTTTATGTTCTTTAAGGTATTTAAACAAAATGAATGCGAAGAGATGAAGTGATGACCGTTATTTTATAGATAATTTTTATTTTTTCTGTTTATCCTAGAAGAATGTTAAAATGACTTAACCCATTCTGATACAGTTTTTATAGGAGAAAAGTCAATATGAAATTAAAGTGTACTAATTCCACTCGATTTAAGTGCATGGATAAAATAATGATTTGTGAAGACCAGTGGAGGTTGAGGAGTACTACGGTTGGAGACTTCAAATGTAGAAATTTAAGACTTTCAGAAAAAAACATTTCTTTGAAACCGTTAGTACTTGTGAAAACCATTGGCTTCGCGTGGTCGGTCTCAGTAAATGAATTCTTTATACTTAGGTTATCAGTTACCATTACCGGCAGCAGACTAAATCTCCATATCTGATAGCGACCGGTAGCAAACTCCGTAATAGCGTGCGTATCGCATGCGGGTCACGCGCGGCCGTCGCGCGGCACAAAGGCGTCAAATTTGCACGTCGCGTCCACCGCTCCGCGTTCACGAAAAATTGCCATTATGCGCCCCGGGCGCGGGCGGCGGGCGGGCGGCGCGCGGAGTCACACGCGCCTTTGTCGCCAGCTTTTGTATATGAGGAGTGACGTTTTGATAGGCTGTTTAAAGAAGAAGATCGAATGGGTTCATAGTTTTGAAACTTTTTATATTGTACAAAGGTTTTATATTTTGAATATGGAAGTATTAATGGTTATTACTAACAAGTTGATCCTATGGTCCACTTGGTATTAACTCTAACTGATGTCCGAAGGCTTCAAAGTTCTTTCCCCGGTTACAAATAGTTATGTGATAGATAAGCTTTTGCTATCTGGTTATGGGTATTTTCAACGGATCATTTATGTATATGCTTACTAACCGCGGTATTATATTGGTTTGGAGAAGGAAAGTAATTTGTAAGGAAATCTCAGAATAGAATTACGTATAGTAAGTATAACGATGTTTCTAAAAGAGTACTATTCATTCTACTAATACGATCTGGCCAGTGTGGCACCTTAATGGTTCAATATATTCATAACAAAAAATGTATAGGTACATAGTAATAATATGTTTCACATCTTAAAATGAGGAAACCCAGCTCTGATACAGACGTGGGTGATGACGAACCAACCTACCTGCTTTATTTGTTGTTGTGTTTATTTGTAATGAGATATGACATAAATAGGCCATATGTTATTGAAATTGCAACCGATATGCCACGGTCGAAGTGATTAACGATTTCATATAATATTTAATGTGAATAATGATCAATCTATTCAATAATCCTTGGTATTATTTATAAACGGGAACAGGTAGGCAAAAGTTATACATATATTTGTAAATTTTCGAAGTACGTATATTATTTTAAAATCAAGTTCTTATGGCTGGGTTCGATCTTGAAAGGATTCCTAATCAAACTTATTGTCATCTTAGAAATTGAACAAAAGCTAAATAAAATAAACATCTTGAGTCTACTTGTAGGTTTAAGAGTTCTTTATAATGTTCTTAATGATGTATGAAGTCACTTTACTAATGTCCGCAAGTTATTATAACCCTTATTTATTTAGATAGTGCAGATTCGAGCATATATATATATGGAACAGTTATTACTTATATTTTAATGCGTAAATTATGGCACATTTGGGCCCTGCAATTAATATGAACTTTAACGCAAATGTGGCTAAAACACAATGATAAAATGAGTTCTTATTTAAATGTTTTATTTTATAAAAAATAACAATCGTTTATGACACACATATTTACATTATTTCTGTATATAATGGGTTAAAGTTTGGTGTGAAATGAATACAGAATATCAATAACACAAATTATTTTTAATGATATTAAAAGGAAGCTACAAGTAAATTCATCAATTTCCTAGCACAGAAACGTTGTGTAGTCAGGAATAGTGGGGTAACTGGACAATATTCGGATAAACGCACCAAATTGCGGCCATCCAGCTCAAATTACGGTCATTGTGAAGGAATATCTTATGCTACACGGCAGGATTACCACCATATGATTGTTGCACAATATTAAAAACATAACAATTCATGGTTCCCTACTGATGTATTCTGCATTGTCAGTTCGTTAAATGTTATATTTTAATAGTATTGGGATGCGTAGGTTTGAGATAAATATCTGTTTTGTGCAAGAAGCTTCGTCATATGAAACTTTAGGTCGAAAGCAATCTCTAATTAATGGTTCCCCTAGCAAAAATAATAGTATTACCAACTTTACATAGTGAGTATCTGTATTATGATAAAATGATCTACTTTGATTTCCCAGCTTCGTATAATAAAGTAATCGTATCGGTGAATTGTCTTCCCTTGCACCGCCTCGCTACCTCACACATCGTCGGTGGATTCTCAACCTAAGACGCCCGGTCTCTCGTAACAGTTGACAGAAAGTTCATATACGTGTCTTAAATAAATTGAATGAAATCATCGTGAATTATGTGTTTTAAGCCTCCACTAAAATGGTACATAAGCATACCTATATAAAGAAGTATACCTACTAATTATTTACATCACAGTTCTGAGTGCTGGGAGACACGTTTCCGTGCGACATTTTAGTGTCAGATGTCATTTTGAAAAGGTTGTGTAGTTCAAAGCAAATGACCTTTAAGATATTTTTTGAGATTTTACCTAATTGTCTAATAGTGCAACTATTATTTAAATTAACTTTATTATTTAAACATTCGCCGTGTTGGTATGCATCGCAACACTGATACAGATCACTTAAATTTGAACGTCAAATGACGAGCATTGAAAATCCGTGTCTTCTGAGCCCATCGCTTAAATTTGCATGAAGCAGTTTCGCTGACTGTCATCCAGTAGAGATGTAAATTTTAAGATTGAAATTGCGTAGACTCCGAATCGGCATAGCGTGACTTATTCGAATATCTTTTGGGATTTAGTCATTCAATTATAAATCCTAATGTACATTAAAGTTATCTTTTCCAATTTTTGTTTAATTTTTATTATGGAAAAATTTGCTAAATGAAAAATAGATGCTGGTTTTATATACACATCTTCTAATTTTTTCCGTATTATACTCTATTTGAGAATAGTATACAGTGAATCAGAATTATTAGTTTGTGGACTGTCAGGCCCGCTTTGCATACAAAATTCGATTATAATTCATATTGTCAAAGGGTTACTTCTGATTGACAGTATTTAATATTTCATAAACGTGGGTATTCGCAACATAGGTATATTATATAAAATTTATTATCTACATTAAGTTACTTTCCATGTAAACTTTAATTATACCAAACTTCACATTCCGAAACGAACTGTTTCCTAAAAGAAAAAGATATGACTGCATAGATTTATACATGCAAGATAAAATCATAAAAACCTGGAAAAATAATAGGGTAGCGAAATAAAATTGAATTTAGAATAATACGGGAATATGGTTTAAATTTCAATCTGTCCGTCTGTAGCCGCGAGCAAATTTTCAATTAGGAGCCCGCGCCGCGTAAACGGATTGCCTGTTGCTGTTTTATTTTTTCATCTTACCGCTACCGCGCCGCGCCGCGTCTGTCTCCAGTGTCGTTACGTTACTGTATTGCGGGTTTGATGACTTTAAAGAGGAAAAGGTAGGTCTACCTAATATGGGAAAATTTAATATGCGTCTTTATGCTTACGAGTTCGAATAATCAACTGACGGCCACCTACCATATTTATTACAAAAAAATATATGAATTGTATTATAATTTGTATTTAATAATAACAGTAAATGATTATATGTATCGCGCGTGTTGCCTACAGTACATATCAGTACACATAAAATAGTTATATATAACCAGTAACACGTCCGAGATCATTGTTGAGTGTTTTATCGTTCATTACACATTTTTTCATGTTGAACGCAATCACGAAATTAATGTATCTTTCGGTGAAATTTGCAGAAAATTCTGTGCAATAACGTTTAATATTGATCGCAGTTTGACAGACATTTAGAAACTTTGTTTTCATGTTAGGTTACCAATTTTTTTTTTTTTTTACCTACGATAAGTCAGTGCTTGACTACTATCCCACCTGATGGTAAGTGGCGATGTAGTCTAT
>DWPA01005745.1:0-11543 GCA_018251375.1 Calpodes ethlius
ATGGACAACAAAAATAACATGCCACTGACACCCATGACCCGAGAACAAATATTTATCTGTCACATAAATATCTGCCGGGAATTGAACCCAGGACCCGCTTCGCAGGCAGGGTCATACGATATTAAACGGGTACGAACTCCAAATGGTCATTCAACTAAACCGAAGAGCGTCAGCATTTCGGTAACAAAATAAATAAACATTTTCCGCGACTCGCGACAGTTTCACACAATAAATTGCAATTTGCGACGCCATCCCATTTAATGAGGCTTCATTCAGTTTCGTCGCGGTTGAAATTCAACACTGAAAATTTCAATTTTAGTGACGCTCAGTAACAACTTGTATTCAGCTGTACTGAATACAATATTCCCACGGCGGCCGGTGTCTAGAATTTTGATGGAGAAATCTGCGTAGGCTTAATGAAACCAGGTATCTTTGAGACGTCTCATTGATATTTGATATTAATATATTCAATATTCAAGAATATTTGAAATGTGATACTGATGTATTTCAACGTTTGGGATTTATTTATAATTAGCTTTTAAGTCGAACTTCAAATAAGTAGAGTTAAAATTGATATTATCAATATTCTTTCGTTTTTCAGCTGCGTATTAAAATGCACCAGTTTTTAATCTAGTTCTCTGGCAATACCAATTGGTCCAGTCATATATACGTGATGCGTGACCAAACATACAGACAGTCAGAAAATGTCTGGTTTGACTTACTTTACCACTGTAAATACCTGTCATATTTTTTCTTAATTATCTTGTAAGTCCATACATCGACTAGTTTTAATAAATATCTATATATCAGCCTCTGAAGGTCCACTGCTGGATATAGCCCTCCCCTAATATGCGCCACTCAGACCGGTGCTGAGCGTTTTGAATCCAGCAAACTGGCTTTTTCAGGTCATCAGTCCATCTGGTTAGGGGGCCAACTACACTCCTTTTTCCGAGACGTGGAAATAGTTATAATTAACAATATATTAATACGATACAAACTCACAACCCCAGGCTTGGATCCTATGTATCGTGCGTCCATAAACAACACACCGAGATAAAACATATTTAAACTCATTCAATTATCTGACGCGCAGTTAATCCCAGCAACTTTAAATAACCACCCTGTATAATAACAATTGCGTTACGAATCGTCATAATCTCAATATTCTCAATATTTATTATGCTACTTTTGTCGCTATGGTAACTTAACCGAAGCAGACGTAGCTTAATAAAATATAAATTTAATTATAATTAAATTTCAGTTATATCTTCAACGTGGCGCAATTTAATTACCTCAAATGTTATCTCATTCATACGCTAATGATCTGCTAATTACCATTTCACAGCCGTACGCTTCCCAACAACATTTGCTTCTAACGACACTCCTCAACACATTAGAAACTGTTACTGAGGGGTTTTATTGCCACTGTATAGAGTTACATGTGAAATGGGGGCCAAGTTAAAGTTATAACGGTGTTGAATCGATTTAATATGTTACATTTGGGATTGAATTGTCTTTATATTTTGGAATTTAAACTAATATTTTTGTGTAAATAGTTTACTAACGAGCTGACGGACTTCTCGATGGTAAGTGGTTATCATCGCTCATAGATGCTATACAGGGCGAGAAAAAGAGAGAGATAGAATAAAGAAAAAAAAAATGCATCAATACTTCCGTTACATTATATTACATACGAGCTGTGTTCTCGCATCGCTCTACGCACGCATAGATTTTAATTTCGATAAAAAAATGTATATACTAATGAATAAACTAAAACCCTTTACATGTTCATCAAAATCCGTTCAGTAGTTTTTGAAATAACTACTTTACTTTTAACCTATTTTAAATGCAAAGAACTATGAATATTAAGTGAAGTCCATCCTAATATAATCCTGAAAACTACATTTCAATCGGTTTAGTCTTTTCTGAGGTAAGCGTGCATACAGACAAACAGATAAAAAAAAAACATTGTTTTGTATATCTTGAATATATAAAGACCCATTATCAGTTTTTAAATATATTTACCACGTACAGTCAGTGATCAGTAACATTATATGTATAGATAATGTAGCAAGTAAAAAAGCGCCAAGTTCGTCTTATTATAAAGCCTGTACAGAGTTTATTTCCGATGGTATTTATGCATGGTGGTTTGTTTGTATGCTTAAATAATTTCCTTTTCTACAAACAGCTGTTATACAACCTGTGATAACCTTCCAACTTTTTTCTTGACGTCAATCTTTAGTTACCGCTCTAGTCTAACTAATTACGTAACGTTAATCATATAATTATAACCTTGTTCTCAACGTATTGTTAAATTGCTTCTCATAATGATATGTTTTGTCAAATATTTTAACTAGAATTAACTCTGGTATCCGAAGGAGTTGAAGTTTAATAAATTGCTATAGTTCCGATAACAATGCATTTTTTTAATAAACATGATCAGGTACTTAGGGTTGGTTCCAGACAAAGGAACTCCATAACAGTTAACAAAATAGCTATCAAATTTTATAAACGAATTTAATTTTGATAGCTGTTCCTGTACTTCATCATAACCCGACTAATGTTCGGATCTAGTCTTAGTTGGGTTTGAATAGAAGTCTTTAACAGTGAACAGTAGACATTTATTTTCTTTATTATACAAACAATATAAATGCAGAAAAGAGATTTATTCGTATTTAAATATTTTATATTAGATGTTTCTCGCGTCTCCACGCGCGTGTGTGAAAAGAACAGCAATAAAAAGGTTAATAAATTTATTTCTATCTATAGTTGCTAGATAACGCCTTGTTCTTAGACACTTACTTTAACTTGGCTTAAATATACATCGTAATGGACCTTTCCACGAAAATTAGATGTTTTACAGTAAAAAGCTTATAGCACTCGTCGTCCTCCCAACTATCTCCAAACCAAAAGTCATTCCTTAAAGTCGCCCCGTTACGCCATGAAAGGACAAAGAAACACACTTTCTATTTTATAATGTTAGTATAGATCATATCTTCCCGCAAGCGAGTAAACATACCTAATTAAAGTCTATAAAGATACAGATACGGTAGTATCTACAATGTATAACATTTTATGCACAATATCTAATACTTGGGAGAAAAGAGAAAACAAGAAAAAATAATCTGCAAGCATTCCGGTTGCCCCAAGCATTCCGTTCTGCCCTAATGACGACGTTGCTCCATTAGCCCCCGAACCCCAAGTCTAACGAAACTGGAACATCTCCTAATTAACATGACGAGGGCGCACCCTGTAATTAGGGGTTGCAAAAACAAGATCAATTCTCTTTTGTGTGTGTTTTTGTCATTTCATACGACGCTGTGAATGGTTTCCCTTCTTGAATGACTGATTTCATTTTTAATAAATTCTCGCATTAACATAAAATTATATTAAATTCTCAGATGGAGTGATTTGATAGAAAAATTATAAGTTTTTATATAAACAGTTTGTGGTTATTACCCATTTAGTTAACTATCACTTTCCTTCTATTTTAGAAGGTGAAATATTTTTAAGTTTTACTAACAAAGTCAACGAGTTAGAAATCATTAAGGGTTCCATATATCCATTATCGCTGCCGATATATAAGTGATGTTTCTAGTGTTGCTTTTCTTTATGGGCAACTATACGTAGACTTCTGTCGATTGTCTTTTCGTTCTGTTGTTCACAATTACCGAATACAGGTATGTACGTGTTAATAAGTACGATAGCGCGTAAAGCACGTACAATTTTGAGAAATTTGGCATTTTATGTGTAATCACGTCTTGTCATATTTTAAATAATGATATACTGAAAATGGTAAGAAGTTTACAATATGTTCCGATTTATATGTAAAACTAATTCTAGTTAATTACATCATAATAATGCGAATATTACCTTACAACTACCCGGTAAAATAAACAAATATCTTACGATTGATATAACCGGGATCTTGAAAACATTTGTACTAAAATACAGATAATATAAATTTCGCATTTGACATTTTCGCCTGTCAAATTACACTGTGGGAATAAAAAATATAGGTTAATAGAATGATTGTCCAAACTGGAATTTTTAAAAATAGAACAGAATCAGAATTAGAAAACAGTGAAAAAAGTATTACTTGGTATAGTGAAGTTTCTATTTAATAACGTATAGCCACACATTATGAATGGGAGTCAAAAGAACAAGGTTTCCAGGGCGGGAGAGGTCGGGAGCTCTTAATTTAGTTCTATTTGAAATAAAGGCTTTTGTTTCTGTTCAAGTTTTCAAAGGTTTTAATGCAGTGGAAAGTTAAAGCGGTGGCGTACGCTTTACAAAAGTTTTCGAGAGAAGTGACCGGGATAGGTCGTGGTAAATGGATTTTGTGAATAATTCCATTTTAAGGTTACAATTTTGAATTAATTCAAAGTTTCATTTACGGTCGTGTCATTAGGAAAGGAAGGATATAAATTCACCGGATTATTTATTGATGAAGACATTTTGCAGTATTTAATCAATTTTTAAATGCCAATAATTTTCCACTCAAGTTTCATACCTAAACACTTACAAATTCATACCTCACATTATATAACTTGTGTTGCGAGTTTTCATGCTCACCTTTAGTATTAATATAACCAGAAACCAAGTACCCTTCAGGCACGTTCACAATTGTTTGTAAAAAAATCTTTACACGGCGAAAATAGACGAAGCGATTGAATAACCTATCCCCAACTGTACACGAGTTCTACGACCTACAAAAACCTGATCTATAGACAGTGATTACTTGCAAATAGTTAAGAACAAGCTAAGGTTCAAGTGTAATAGCAAATGAAACTATTAAATACTCAGCTTCGTACAGGATAATATACCCTCACGTACGTAGTAAGTTGATAGCTACTAGTTAACTGGACGAGCCTGGGCGAAATTACAAAGCATTCGTTGTAGGTTTGAAACATGATCGAACTTGAATGGATGCGGTTTAGAAAATCAATATTAATCTTCAAATCTTACAGACGAAGAACACATCTTGAATGTTTCTTGTAAAGTCGATGTGAACTAGTATGTATCGAAAGAAAACTGATCTATTTAGATCCGAAAAAATAGGTCATTAGGAGTCTTGCTTTGTCTTGCCAATATCTTTTTACTTACATCGTCTTTCTGCTTTACTATTGCAAACTAAGATAGAAGAGAAAATAAAGATAGAAATTAATCAGGGTATAATAGAAGTAACGAAGTTTCTAACGTCCCGGTAAATATTACTCGTATTGTATGAATTTTCAGGCAATTATAGACAATGATTAGGTGAGTATACTTATAGTTATAACGCGATGAATCCTTATTTAAAAGTACTAATATAATGAAACTTATAACACCGTATGTTGTCTCAATTGCTTCATTTTCAACTTTTTGACAGCCCCGTAGCCTAGTTGGTAGTAACCCTGCCTGCAAATCGAGGGTTCCTGGGTTCGTGGCAGATATTTATGTGATAGATAAATATTTGTTCTCGGGTCATAGTGACGTGTTATTTGTACGGTCCATGCCACCCGCGACACAAGGAATCCTACTGCATGGATATGAGTGTGTGAGCATTTATTATTATTATTAATTTTAATTTTCAGCAAAGCAATAAAACAGGTTAAATCACACCACATCCAAATACATTCGCTTCCTACACCGTGGCAGCGTCAATTACATTTAGCCTTATGGATTTCGATTATCCAAATCGCTTCTGCCGATCTGTTCATCCATTCCAACGAAGGCCACTTTGAAACGTACTCGCTCTCACGTCGCTTCAGGAGACATTGTCTTCACGTTCGCAAGTAGTAAGTACATTTAAACAATTGGCACTTTTTGTTAAACGTTTCATAAACTTTTCATGTTTATCCCTCACGTGAGTCTTGTGAGAATTTCATAATGTTCTCAGAAGTGTGCAAAGTCTATACATCCGCACTTATCCAATGTGGTAGAATATAGTTTGTTTCTAAAATATTGTGAGAGGAAACACGAACCCATTACAGTTAAAGTTTGTAATAATGATAATGAGTTTTGTGAGACATTTTTACATCATAGCCAGCAAGGGCATCGATAAGTCACTTGATAATTCCCTTAATTAAAATTGAATTTCATATATAATACATGTATTATGTGAAATAAAAATAAAACTTAGATAAAAATAATAAATGCAATCAAATCGGAGTCTCCTATATTAATGTCAGAATAAAACTATCATTGAATTTACATAACCCCATGGCTATTACAAATTAGTGCAATGTGAATCAAAATCGGTCACGTCGATTCTAAAATTAGCAAGAACAGACGGCTAGACAAAAGAATTTAAAAGCCACTATGGAATATATAATAGCGTGAATAAATACATTAAACAATAATTTCCTTCACACATATATTCTTTACTAATGAATATTGTCTATTAAATAGCGCCCATAGATATGTTTTATACCCATCCCAATTTAACCTTTATTTCCCCTCTTTTATGGGATGATTTTTAGGAAACCCTTAGTGCTATTCCACGCTTAATAGAGCTTTTTTAAATACTCCATACAAATATTAGTGTATTAGTTTAGACTGCAAACTATTCGACTGCAATGCAATAACCATGAAAAACACACTCGCTACTAATAAAATGATTCTACCTTCGCTAATATCTCCCTCGTAGCAACATTAACACGCTCCGAAGCAAAGCAATCTGGCCAAGATATGGCCATAAAAATAATTAATGGTTGTAATTATCACCCGCTTTCAATAATAGCTAATGTAGTAACAGGGGTCGTTAGTACGAAGGTCTTCGTTAACATTAGCCCCTACAACCCTACAAAATATAGTTTGAAACGGTATAATTATTCGAACTATCGAAGCGACTCACACTAGCTTCGAACAGGTGCAATAAAGTTTAAAAATATACCTGTGTCACTCAGTAATAACATAGCATTTATATACAAACTTCCATATATCACTATGGTTTAACCTTTAACAAACATAATACATACACTGCCCACAATCTCAATATTTGTTACACTCGACAATTGACATCTACCCTCATAATATTAAGTACTACCATGTCAATGTAATCTCGTCTTCTTTACTATTTTGTTGAATGTTATTTTCTCTGTAAGAGATTTTTTGTTAAATCTTAAGAGAAAAATACATTTCTTTAACCGTAAACTTATAAATTTTACCTCTTCATTATGTATGGATTCAACTACACAACATAATGTATCATCTCATTGGAATGAGATCTTTTATCACGGTAAAAAGTAACCCATGTCAATCAACAGTCTTTCAGCTATTTTTACACAAATATACATACCATAACTACGCTCTTTTGTGCCGTAAGATGACAAATAAACACACTTTCCTATATATAATATAATATGGATTTCTATATTTTTTTCATCAGCAATTAGGAGCAACCGATTATAGACTCAAGGACTTAAGTAATAAGGAAGAAATCACCGATTGCTTACCAAGAAGAAAGTAGACTTTCTTATGTTGACTATGTTGGTAGTGATTGCGAAAACGAGGAGTGCTGATTTAAAATATCAGACGCGGCAGATATATAAGTTATGTGACAGATAAGTTCGTACATCGAAGGTCTTGGTGATGTTCCATGCCACTCATGACACAAGGATACGTAGTGGAAATATTGGTAAATATTCACTGATTAATGACTGCTTTTTTCCTAGCCCACAAATGAACATATAGCGAGAATTTTGCTTCATTAAAATCTTACGTTTCTTAACGTGAGTCTCCAACCAAGTTGAAAAATACATGTTGTAAAAGAAATCGTGAATAGCTCGCTATAAGACCCGTATCCTCCAGCTGTCAAACCGTATCTCTCCACTTTGAGGTGTCCTAAAGTATACTTCAGTATACTTCACCATGCTTTTCAAGTGAAAATTGACGGAAATCTTTGTGTGCGTGCCAATAATTACATTTACATACATAGTTAATCTAAATCCTATATCTAAAATGTTTCTATAAAATTTTAGTATAATATCCAATGTTCATGCTTTATAATTATTATCGCCTTTATATCGCGTAATCCATCATGGGTCAAATTTAATCCACATCTACTTAACATGATTGATTAACATCCAACGCAACATAACAGGCAGAATATTATGTTGACGAACGCTTATCCATGCGCAATGTTATTTAGAATTTTTCCCTGATACTCTCATCACAAACGTTCCCCTAATCCTATTAGAGATGAGACGAATTTACCGTAGTTAAATTATGTAGCCGCTTATATATTGTTATGTGAAAGTAAATTGAATCTCGTGGATTTACGGAATATACATATTAATAACCAGTGATTGGTAAATTTTATCCACGTACGTCATAACGGTGAAGCATCTAAAAATTTTCTCACGGGCATTTTCAATTATCTGGTTATCGTATCTATCTTTATCGTAGTTGTATGATAACAACTATGAGTTTTTGGATAGGTGCCAAGCAACTGGGTTAAAGTTGAGGTATAAAATCTATTTAATTAATGATAACTATCATATCAGTGGTCATGGTCAGGCCAATTGTAAAGTACCACGTCTCGGGGTCGTATGTCATAATTGTATATATTCGCTGGATTCAGAAGGCTCTGGACTGGTCTGAGTGTCGCAAATTAGGGGGCCATATATCCAGCAGTGGACCTTCAATGGCTGTTAGATAGATAGATAGTTACCAGTATAAATTAAGTAAATAGTGTTAAAAGTGTTATACTACCTAAGGCTTCATCGTCAATTATCCTCAAGTGAGTTTGTAACTGAGCATTGTCTTATAATTTATAAAAAAAAATAATGAACAAATTGAGACACCCTTTACGTTTAAAAGTAACATGTGACAGCGGACGCATTGTCGATTATATTATATAAAAGATAGATTATTATTACATCCTTTGTTGCAGAGAACCCGAAAAAGACATTTTCCTATCTCTTCACGCTCCAATAGCAGCGCTTTATATCCTGTTATAAGAATAAGCCGGAATTAATCTTCAAAGCGAGTGATCTTACGTATATTTTCGTAGGATATTCGTGTTAGAATAGCATTCAACAATATTGTTGGGTAACGTGAACTTAGGTAGTGCGAGCAACTACCCTCGTTTTCCATCGCGAAAATATGGTAAGTACCCACATTGCATAAAAAATATTACCATTTTTTTATAATCCGATAGAAATAGATTGAAGAGAAATATGTAACACATTGGTGGAATCTGCAGCTTTACATGCCCTTTCTAAGAATAGAGTGGGCTAACACCCATATGCAAAAAACTGTTCATTAATCATAGAATAGAGGCATTAATTCTAACGAATCTTTAAATTAATGACGTTGCACAAAACTACCTCAGACGAAAATTATACTTTTTATAGTTTATGATTATTACAGACTTTCTTTATTGAACCCAAACCAACATCCTTAACTCGTGATGCACTCTGATGAAGATCAGCACCAACCTTTCATGTCAGAGACATCTATAGGTGGCAGAGGGAGTTACCATCTGGTGGAAATAGTGGTATAACACCATAAATTACATACATTGACGCGTTGGTAAATCAAGAAATTATTTAGGGACATACATATAATAAGATAAGATGTTGAAGGAAAGAAGATGAAAAATTAAAAATTTATACGTTACCTAAAAAATAAGAAAAAAAGATTATACATATTGAATTTCTCACAACAATATTTATTCAAGTTTCCGGGAATATGCTACAAACGATCCTTGCGTTTGTACAGAAAATATTTTCTTCAAAGCTACCCCGTTTCATTTCATCAAGTCTTTCGGATAAGGTAAAGGAAAATTTATCAGCTTCAGACTTTAAGGTGTTATTTTGAAAATATTAACACTGAGAAATTGATGATCCTATCAAGTTCTGTTGATAATCCTTCCTGAGCGAATGTACGGGTTTTGGGTACTATGTAATTATGCAGCATATTAATGTTTTCGCGTGTTTTGTTTATTTTAATGGCAAGTTATAGTGTAGTGGTTCGAACGTTAGTTCGAAGGTGTACGCACCTCTAATTTTCAAAAAGTTATGTGCGTATTACAAGTTAATTATCACTTGCTTCGATGAAGGAAAACATCGTGAGGAAACCATAAAGTTCTCCAGGGTTCTCGATGTTGTGTGAAGTCTACCAATCCGCACTTGGCTCGCGTGGTGGACTATAGCTAATACCCCTCACATCGTGTGAGGAGACCCGAGCCCAGCAGTGGGACAATTATGAGTTGTAATGTTGAATGGCATGTTTATGCCTGTCCTTGACATATAGACTCCTAAAGTAGAATTATACGAGCCTTACTTGACTAATGGCCTAATTACAGCCTTACAATCTTCAATATCGGTCTCTTAACAGGCACTTCAGTCTTGCGATTATGAACGTTAAAATATTGGCACACTGAACAAGATTGATAGTTACTGGAAAACTAAAAAGTGTTTGAATATAGCAAAATATATTTTTTCCGTTTAATATGACCAAAGAAAAGCCAATGTGATAGATAGACAGCGAAAAAGTTTTTTTTGCGAATGCAAAACATCCTCATCCATATTAATATTATAAATGAGAAAGAGTGTTTGTTTGTTTCATTCTTTGTCCTTCTTTCACGGCTCGATGGAGCGTCGCTATATTACTATTTTTGGTTTGGAAATAGTTAGTACCATAGATTACTTATTACCGCGAAAAAACATCTAATTTACATGGAAAGATCCATTACTATGTACATTTGAGCAAAATTAAAAAAATGTTTAATTTGTTCATGTTTGTTAACGTTGCCTATCAACCAATGATAGACAGAAATCGAATACGCTTTTATTGTTGTTCTATTTTTCCACACGGGTGAAGCCACGGGCAACAATTAGTAAGAAGATAATCTCTAAAATATTATAATTAAACTTAATTATTGTTCCTGTTAAGATGAAATTTAACTTGTAGATTTTCTTCGTTTATTAACGTTAATATAAATTCACCTTATATACAAAACTCATTTAGCTAAGAACAATACCCTTATCTCGGAGAAAAAATTCAGACAAAAGGAAACGTTAAAACAGGGGAAATGGTCTGAAACTAAAGGAGAGATCGCAGTGTAACGAGTGAGGTAAAATTAGGCCGTGTACACAGTATCATTTATTGAAACCGAGATCTTATCGCGGCTTGTGGTAGGAGTGAAAAGGAAAATATTGTCTATTGTCTTTGACGGAGGTGTGACGTAACGGAAGACAGTACCATAGATTAGACTTTGGCGTGTTATTTAATAGACTAATAGTTGTGTAACATACAATTCTTTCCTATTCGTGACTATATAACACATAAAATAAACGTAAAACATAAACGCTAACACACTCATAACCCAGCAGTAGGATTCAGTATTGCAGGTGGCATGGACAATACAAATAACACGTCACTAACAGCCATGATCCGAGAATAAATTATCTGTCACATAAACATCTGCCCCGGCCGGGAATCGAACCCGGGAACCCTCGCTTCACAGGCAGGGTCACTACCAACTAGGCTATTAATGTCCATATTGAATTACATTCGGTTATAGGCTTAAGGGACCACCTTTCAGTTACGCA
>DWPA01005746.1:0-11543 GCA_018251375.1 Calpodes ethlius
AATAATATTAATTTAAAAATTAATTTAACATATGATCAAAATTAAAGACATGAAACTTTTAATACACTTTTCTTGCGTTAATAAAATAAAACTATGCTCCGTTCTTTTAACGTCGTGTCATAGATTCATAATATTATTACAAATAAATTATTTAACAATTGTTAAAAGATTATTTTTATTTTTAAAACGATATATGTAGGTATTAATTCTGGAATTATACTCTTTATTTAAAAATACGCTGTAGAGTATACCTCGGACCATGTGTTAAAATGTGCGATTTCATCACACAATTTGAAAACTGTCAACTCATCGGAAGTGTGGGTCAGAGTTGTGAGGCAACGCGGGTCACACAGGTCTCTAACTACAGCGGAAACTTGACCTATAGCACTATACTTAACTAACTTTAGTCTAAGACGTTTGGAGCCGTATTTAATGCTAATTACTAAAGTTATAAATACCTGTGTTGCGAGATTTTGATAGGAACCGTATTTATTGCGGCTTTAAGGCTCGTTTGTTATTTGATTACTTATCTGTATGTTAATACGTGAAGCAAGAATTCGTACCTTTTTTAAGACAATTACACGGACGGCGGTGTAGGAAATTTGGCATAGGTAATGTTTACATGGAGTAGATGCGCAGAACGATTTTTATATAATACCAGTAACCATCTAACTGTACTATCGAACTGCATTGGAGTAAGTTGCAGACGTTATATTTGGGGAGAAGTGATCTGTACGGGATCTAACTAACCGTGATCGGAAAACATACCAATGAGTCATGTTGAAAATTTTATAGTGATAGTCACTACACAACAAAATCGAAGGATTCTGCCCGATTCAAATTTAGAGTAAATATTATTGAAACAGAGTATATAATAGTCATTTTGGCGGGAAAACGTAATCTTTTTTACAATCAATAGCAATGAATAAAGTGATATGTTTATTCTTTATTTACATGTTAATAATTGAGTTTTTAAAAGTGTTATTATTAAGAACATGGTTACATAGCAAGTCTAAGATACTTAAAAATCAAACGTATTACTTTCAATTTCTTGATTGTCTATGATTCTTCGTGACATGTCGTGTTTATAAATTCATAAAATAAAAAAGAACTTAATTTTTTTTATATCTATGATTTTTTTGTGCTTATAAATTCACAAAATAAAAAAAAAAACAACGGAGTATAAAATCAGTACCTAACCTTGTTCATTCCTTAGTTGTTATATCTACGATCTGCAACCACATGTACAAATATATTGCTAGTGTTCTGACATTGAATTACCGTTTTTTTAGTAGTTATTATCATAGAATTATAAATAATTAGTACTTGCGTGAATTTTTCGGCTGTGAGCGCACGCTTTAATAAAAAAAAAGATTTTTAACGTGATATAAGTACTCACGATATCTATATCGTACGCTGATACTTAACTCAGCTACAAGGAGCTCAGTTACAACTATTTTCTTTTTTTAATCGGTAACGCATTCTTATACTCGGCTAGCGTTGTAATCTAAATAATAAGTTATAAATTTATTTGTCTTTACCTGAATGAGCTGTCGAATAATCTCCAAAGATAACTTGATATTCTAAACGTTTCAAAAGTTAAAACCTGACATTTAATACAATCCGTGAATAATTCGCTGATGTTTAAATTTGCCGTGAATAATCTTGTAATGTAATTCAGATGCACAATGTTATTGGTGTTACGAAGTAGTTATTGAGATATTTCGATGATCCATATATATAAAGTGGAGATGTGTGGGTTGAAAATCCTCGAATGAAAGTCTATTATGACTTGTTTCCATAATTATGTTGTAGCGTTCTGGAATATATGTATATTAGATTGGCAATTAAAACTCAGCTCATTCTAATATTGACGAAATTAACGAATCGTAACCAAAGATTTTTCCAAATACGATAAAGCTATATCTCTTAGAATATGTACAATTGTACACATGACATTCATTATCTATAACTGTGATATATTCGCTTAGGTATCTCACGCTACCTATTGATAATCGGCACGAACTTTCCGGACAACTTATTACTTCAGAAACAAGCATATTCTACAATTTGTATGTGAGGACCATGGAAATCGGACACTGGAGAGTTACAACCAAGCCAGACGATGGGAAAGTAATTTCAATCTTCGACGGGTGATAGTAGAAAGATGAGGCACGGACGAATATAGAACTGAAGAGTATGGTTAGAACGCCCTTATTATTTACATGGATCACTAAATGTTCTCATCGGTGTCTATAATGTTTTCAAAGTTAGAATAATTTACATTCTTTGGCTGAATCTCATATGTAATTATATATATTCACGTTTCAGCTTCATATTTCGTATTATGTCTACTTGAAAGACGTAAAAACACACACGTCAGTTATTATCAAATTCGCGTATCACGATAATTTGGCACATTTTATGACTGATTAAGGTCATTAAATAATTGTATCTAGACAGACGTACAAAAAGTATTTGATAGTCAATTTGATTAGTTACAGCAGCGAGGGGTAATAACACATCATTATGACTATTGTATGTTTTTGATCGAACTGACAGACAGACAGATATTGCCTTGGATATAATATTACAGATCTAACATTTTAATTACACTAACAGATATTAGATCAAGCCGTGGTCCCATTATTTCGTGTAACACCGCACAATAAATTACCTTGAGTGACTTAAATCGAATATCACATTGTTTTTATAACAAAAACTTTTTTAAAGCTCAGACAAGTTGGGTCAAGGCATCGCCTTGGTGTCCATTTCAAATCCCGTCAGTCTGTCGTAATTTTGTCGAAGAATTCAATTCTGTATTCTGAAGTGTTATAATACTTTACTTATGATATACAGTCACGACTTTGACGCAACTGCAATTTGTGTAAGGGATACATTAACCTTAAATAACGTTCATGATGTTCAACGTGCGTAAAATTAATGAAAATACATTAAATGGGATGCTTCTGCGTAAAGTTTGCAAAGGGCACATTTAAAAATATATTTACCTCATAAAATGTTTACGGCAACTGCGTGAGTACGTACAGTACGAGCCAGCTGCCAGACGATGCATCCTCTAGTTTGTTAGTTTTGTTGTTTATTTGTACGAAAAATAGATTATTTCTCTATTTCACTGTGAGCAGTTAAGCATTAAGAGATGTGATAACAAGATTAAAGTAGTTTGAAAAACGAAAACCATCCCACAATTTCCTTACAGCTACTCTCCGGCTACATCTTTAAACTCTAAGTGTTATTTGAGACCAGACTTCTCAAGTCAAATCAAACCAATTCAAACTCGATCGAAGTCATCCTTCGTCTCTATCGTTGTCTAAAATTATTTATACAATATTTTAGCTCAAACGGACATTTGAATGTGGGATTAATTGAACTTACCTGTAAGATGATAAAAGAAAAGCTTGAAAAATATCAAGCCATACCTGGGATGCCATCGTTACCAAATTTTTGTAATACTTGTTAATTCATGACAAACTAAGACTTACTAAGCTGCCTTGCACTAGCATGGTGAAGTATACTTCTAGACTCAATGAGATGATGATGAACTTACAACATCCCTTTTATCCTCAAAAGGTTATACATCCTACAGTTTATAATAACGACCCACAACTGTCCCACTGCTGGGCTCGGGTCTCCTCACACAATGTGAGCGTTACAGGCCAAGTCCACCATGCTGACCAAGTGCGGATTCGTGAACAACTTACAGTTTACTAAAACCCTAAAACAACCCTAATCGATCGCGGAAGAATCTGCAAGAAACTTCTAAGTTATTTTATTCACATTTAGTGAATACTTTACGTAATAATACTGTAAGTAACGGGCAGTATAAATACCACCGTCCTAGTACCACATAACAGTCGCTAATGTCCATTTAAGGCGACAATACAGCATTTGTACCGCTAATGACATATTGTTTACCCGATTTGGCTATCTTATCTGTGTGAAGAAGATCTTTGACCTACGCATTACACAATAGCACTTGATGTAACGTAGATTAATTGTGACCTTATAATACGTAACATACTTGTTATAGAGTTATGTTGCTCAGTACTAAGGATTATAATTATGTTGAGATGAGATTTTAAATTATGTTATTATATTAAGTGAAAGCTTTCACTTAAGTGAAGTTCACTAACAATATGCGGTTTAACAGTGGTTTAAAAATAGAGGACTTTATGTTCGTATTCCCAACTACTTCACACTCGTTTTCTAACATGTTGAAAGACAAAGATGGGAATACGAACGATCTATCCTCTCTTTCTATTTTACTATGAGACATCATAGTACTAACTGTGATTTAGGGCGATAATCCACGGCTCATTTAGTTGTGAGTAAGTGACTGTCTTGAGAGAGGATTCGATGCTTGGTTTGATCAACGTATTTTAGAAATTAGAAAGAATAAATTAAGAAAGAAAGAAGAATATTTATTTCTGAGATTACTGCAATATCCTTGCAATTTAATACTCTAGAGCAAAGCATTTCACAACACTTTATCGCTGCAGAACCCTTGATATCCAACTCGTTTTTTTATCTTAAAAATTCCAAGTAAATATGAAATAAAGTCAAAACACCTTTTTGACTTGACTTATATTTTTATACTGTTGCTAATTTCGTTGCCATGGTAATAGTTGCTAAGGTAATATTGGAACAAAACAAAGTACTACCAGATTCAAACTACAAAAGAAATCTTTCGCGCCAAATTTGTTACCGCCTTAGCTATTCGTTTTTTAAAACTCATTTGCCAATAGATGTAAGCGATAACAGACACAGATTAAATACTACAAAAACATAGATAATGAAGGTTTTTTAATGCTTCAAGCATTTCATTGACGTTGTCCGAAACGTCCAATTAGCTCCACTACCACGTATAAATCACAGATAACAAAGCGGAACGATTATAAAAACTATAAGCAAACTATTGTTCTAAGAAGTTATCTGACACCGAATTTATCTGTAAGGAAAAGGTCAAATTGAAATCGGACAGCCTAATTGGTCTTTAACTCTATTGTGTATCTCATTAACTAAGTCACTATAACATAACCTTGTTAAATTTTTACTTGCGTAGCTTTTGACATGGTCATATACAAATTGTACATCATTAATGGCCGTTTTCAATTATTTATCTATCCGTGAACTCTGGATAAGGTAGGTATAGTTATAGGAAGTAATACAATGTTGTGACTTCTTGAGAGTTGCTAGGTAACTGAGGTTTACTCGTATGTGCAGATAGAATATTGATAAGGACAGTAAAACGCTGACCGGATTGTAATTAATTTCATTTATAGTTCAATCCACAAATGTAACATACTAAGTGCGTGAAGTATTAGTATTTGATAAGTAGTAGAAATAATTCTAATTGTAAATTAAATTACAAATTCAAACTAGACTTAGCATTCACAGTATTAATTATTAGTAACTAAATTTGTATTGACGACTGTAGCTTACACGTACCTCTATACTTCACAGGGAATGCAGAGGGAGAACATGTGAAATAAACTATTTTTTTGCCATTCTAATACTTTCAAGTTCTAATGAATCAAGTTTACTAGAAATATTTGAATCACAATATCATATCAACCGAGTGTCGCGTGATTCATAAAATATCGCAACAAATACATCTAAACATTATATTGCTTTACAAATTAGTAGATCAGGCATCGAATTACTGGCGTAAGAAATCGATATTTTGTGTGTCGATCGTTCTCCGATCCTAATGCGATATGTTTCACAATGCGATCGTATCGCTCGCGAGCAGTCACGCATTGATTGCTTTTAGCTTTCAGCAGTACCAAGACTGATCGGTCGCATGTAATAGAACTGGGTGTAATTCTGTGTGTACGTAAATTTATAAAAAATGTGTATGTTAGTGACGCGCGACTCGATGTTCGAATTCTTTTATACTTCAACTCGAATGTAAATCGATATCGATGCTATCATTTTTTATATTTTAATATCCAAAATCTTTTTTTTATGTTTTTGTATATCTATTTTAATTAGGTACAGGCAAAAAAGCCTATGAAGCCTAACTAACTAACTAGCCTATTAAATAAAATGCCAACAATTAATCTATGAATTTTTTTCCGATATTTCACATTATCTCTCATTTCACTTCTACCGCAAACCGCGTTAAAGAACTTCGTTCCAATAACGCTTACATACTTCATCACGAGGGTTTCTTAGATGATACGTAGCCATCTTCATGAAATTTCGTCCGAGGACGAGCTCGAAAATGGGAGAAGGAAAATTGGAACGCATATCAATGATGGCGCCGCCGCCGATGACGTCTATCTACGAAATTTATGAATAATATAACTAAATAAATTTTATTATTATTATTAGTTCAATATCAATGGAATCCACATAATTACCTGCTATGAATATCCGTGTGACAATGACCCGATAAAATTACGCATGTGTGAATAATAATGCTGTGACATTTTGAATCTATTATCGGAACAAACACATGAGCACGAAGTGACGATGACTTTGTCGCGACTTTGCACGATGTCGCATATTTGAACCGCGAAATGTCGCACGTGTGGATGAGACTGCATTTTCAAACAAATCAGCATCCGTCAACATCCTTGTGTGACACTTAGGGTTACGGTCACTCGTAATATTAGTTATGTCCTTAATACACCTACGTTAACGTTAGTGTTAACGAAAATGCCTGAATGCGTTTTAATTAACCCAATAAAATTAATGTGTTAAATGGATGTTGTATTATACAAATTAATGCTTTAATTTGTGTTTCGATTAACACATTAATTGGCGCGTTAAACAGTTGACCATATGTGAGGGGTCCATTTTCACACGTTAATTTACGCGTTAAGACACAGATGTGGTCGTGATTTCCGGAATTAGAGAAATTCAATAACAGATGTACCTGCAGTGTTTCTAATGAAACATTGGCACGTCCACTTTTTAGATGGTGAGGTTTTAGGTTTAGTATGTGGATTTAGCATTGAATTTATGGTCAATTTCCAACTACTTTAAGAATTGCGTCGATGTCTAATACACATGTTTATATGAAGCAAAGTAGCGATCGATGTATAGTTAAATAATATCGAACTAATGCATTCCGCGATGTAAGAAAGATAATTGAAAATGATTTATCTCCGATCTCGTTGATGTTATAATAATAACCTAATTGCATTAGTTGAGATTATTGTAAGTGTTGGGTAACTCAGAGAACGATAATTGAACACGTGTTTGGTAAAATTTTACAAAAAATTTCGATGTTATCAGTTTAGCCTAGTTGGTAGTGACCTTGCCTGCGAACCGAGGGGTCCTGGCTTCGATTCCCGGCCGGGCCAGATATTTATGTGACAGATAAATATTTGTTTTTGGGTCATGGGTGTTAGTGACGTGTTATTTGTTTTGTCCATACCACCCGCGACACAGGGAATCCTACTGTGGGGGTATGAGTGTGTTAGCGTTTATAGCTTTATTTTAATTATAGTTCAAAAAAAAACTTAGAACACGCTTTTATTGACGCGATCCTTCCAATTCTTCATGGGACTATGCTATTATCTAATATCACGGTAGGTTCTTTTCAGTACAAATCAAAGGAGCCTAAATTCAATTGGGTTACGTCTATTTATTTCAAAGTTTCTATGACCATCTTGCATCTCCAACATCAGGCTAGCTCTATGATAAAATTATGTTGCATTGTCATCCGATTTACATATGTATGTATACAAAATTTTAGCTCTATCGGATACTGGGTAGTGCATGAAATATAATTTACTACATTTGATTACAGACAAAAATCGGAAAGGTGTAACTTAATAAAAGTTTGTAAAAGTCTATCACTTGTATTTCCTGTAAAGAAAATCCCCGTTGGAACGAAAATGATCAAGCTATTAAAATTGTGCCAATTCGGTGTGCAGCCAATGTAGCACGAAAATAAAAGCCATAAATTGAAGTAGCAAAATTTTAGGCGTTCCAATTCTTTTTTAAAAGCATTTATTTAACTTGCAATTTTTGTTAGTTTGTTAGTATGTTTTATTTGAATTAAATTTTGCAAAGTGAAATAATTCAGCTTGCAAAATTTTACCTGAACACTATTTCTTAAACAACTTCTTTTTATTTTACGCATGTGAAAATGTAGATTTTGCTTCAGTTCCGATGACAATGCAAGTTTGAGCTGATACTCAGATTGACTCCAAACGTAGGAACTCCTTTATGATGAACAGCATAAATTCCTAAGTCATTGCACTATATAACCGTGTTACTAATGTGTTTGAAAGTGTTAAAAGCATTTCTAGATGTTTTTCGCCGCGATTCTTGGAAACCTTCAAGGAAAAATCTTTTCCACGTTGCATCAAATTTCCTTACGTCAATGTTAGTTTCAGTTTTATCGTAGACGCAAAATGGCGCGAACAGCATGGAAACACTACTAATGTAGTACGCACAATACTCTAATCATGGTAATCGATATTTTTTACCCGAGTGTATAGATCAGTGCATCCACGTTTTTCAGAGCGGAATGCAAACTTCACGATTGAAACAATAGGCACGTCCAGGTTGCGAGCTAACCTAAGTTTACTACAATGATTTTTGTTACAACTAGAAGTTACAGATGCTATATTTATCGTGTTCACTATTAATATTTTTATAGATTGAAGCATTAAAAACTATTACATAGTTAGCTAACGACTACGTTAGCTAGACTAGACTAGACCACTAGGTCTAGAGGTCCATTGTGGTATGACGGGGTATATCAAAACAGCATGTCAGACAAATGTCAGAGGCCTTTACCTGCCATATAATCTACATCATACCAATTAATGTAGGAGTAGCATGATGAAGCAAGCAGAAGAATTAGTTGAAACCATCTTCAGAAGCAACTACCGTTCATTCCATCCTATTTCGACAACTCCGTAGCCCAAATGGTTCTGACTCTACCTGCGAAGCGGGATGTTGAGGTTCAATTATCAACTGGAGCATTCCTTTCTTTTTTCTGGAATCCGTAGACGTCAATGCCGTCTCGACAGATATTAATTTAATGTAAAAGATTAATGTTTGTTCCCGGGACGTGGGTGTTAGTGATGTCCTGTTTGTGTGGGCGTGTCCATTGTTAACGCCACCCACGACACAGCTAATGCGAGGGTATGAGTGTGTAATCTGTTATTTTTTAATTTGACCTAAAAAGCTACCATTAGACCATTTTTATTGACTTGTGGTATCAAATTTTGACATCTGTTACGTTAACCCATGTGCTCCGGCGGTAGGGTGCAAGGGGGTGCAATTGGGTATTTCAATCATAGAAAATAACAATTTTTTTTTTGAGATAGTAATTAAATAAAAGCATAAGTCAACGAACAGCATATCAATACTCGCTTAATTGAATTCAATATTAGCTTAATCAATAATTGATATTTAATTTGTTAATACCATATTCTGTAGATACATTTCCTTGGAATTTAATTTACGTGACGTCCATGCTTGTGCCACCGTAATATTCGTAAGAGTACCTGATATTTACGTTCCCTAACACTGTTGTGATACATTTGTAAAACAGTATACAGCTTGATTACAATCTGACACCCGTAAATCTCTTGTGAAGGACAAAATGTTTCGTTTCGCTTTGAATTGTTCAGTACATTCAGTAGTTAATGTTACAATTGCCTGGAATGAGAAGGATTAAAATACAGTATAGAGTACATTAGCAGGCACTAGTCGTGTGGCGTTGCTTTCGTACACACGATGACATCAGCTAAAAGCTTTGAGCTACTCTGCCAAGTTTAACAGAATCCTTCCGTTTTAAAAATACCCCGACATCTCGTTATTCAAACTGTATGTGTGCCTTTTTTATGTGTTAAGGATAGCAAACGAGCTTGCAGTACCATCAATCCCTGCCACCATGGACATTTGTGACAAACTTCGAATAGCATTACAGGGGGACTGTAGTTAATCAGGAAGTCCTTTTATTTTTGGGTATTAATACGAGTATCAGTTTGATATTATGCATTAGTAAGAGGACTGTGGACGTTAGGATTGTTAGTGTAGGTTAGTCCTGTTAGAAAGTATACCGCAGACCGTCTGTAGTAATACGTCCCAATTGAAGATGTTCACCTCTTGTATAAGATGAACTGGTAACCTAGAAAGTAGAGGTAAAGCAAAGTATATAAATCAACTTAGTGGATGTCTGCGTTATAAAATGTACCTACTTAATATCAAAAGTTTAAACTACTTTAATACCAAGTTTCCTAAGTTATACGAAATATATTTCCAGTATAATACGTGTTGTGAGCTCGTGAGGTATCGTTTGAGCTCTCCACGTTATTCTAACTCGTATGAACGAAAGCTCTGTCTGTATATTGCTCTTCTGTTCTGTTTAGCGGAGTTAGTACAATAAAATAAAGAACAGGAAATTTAAAAACTACGGGTAACCTCATTTACTACATCTAGTTTAACGTTGTGTATTTTAAAGTACAATTAGGTTTCTGATAAGTTACAATTTCCTTACAAATGTTCCAAATTAGAATGTTCCAAATTTTTAACTTGTGTTTTCTTTTTGGTTAATGATTTTGTTTATTAATGTTTGGAAATTGTGAGTTTCACGCGGTATACATGTTTTATATATTACTTCGGGAATAAGTACTGTCTACTTTTTTGTCTAAATTATGGTACTACTACATCATTTGACCTAAATTTTTAAAGCTAAACAATTTCTATAAAGACTTTTCGTATGTCACTGCAGGCGTGGACAACATTAGTAAAATGTCATGAATATCCATAACTTAAGAATAAACCTTTATCAGTTACATAATAATGTCTGTCCAAAACACTCTTCTTTCTTTTCTCTTTTTCAGTATTCTAGGAATATATTTAGTATCCTGTTTAAACTTTATAGATCCGAGATTTTCATAAGGTTTTCATAGGCAATACCTATGATAAATCTGTTATGAATTTTCTACGTCTCGAGATTAAATTTTTTACCGATATTGAAAGCCTTTGGCCCAACAAATTGTTAAAAATGTTACCCTAATATTCTAAGCCGCTTTTACTGAAAGAATTTCAGGGTGTATAGTTCTATAGACTTTTTTCCATTTTTACGCTTCACAAAAGCCGTGTGTTCCACGCTTGCATTTTGTTTTTCAGTTTGAAACTAGATAACTCCATTCCACGTACTCGATGCTTTAGCACCGGGTTTTCTAGAACTTTTAACGACGACTCTTCAACAATTGATTGCCTATAGGTTTACTGAGTTTTTTGGGTTCGTGTTGTTTATACATTTTGTTGTTAGGATTTATTTCTTGGTATTTATAACTTTCAAAGGATTTGATAAGTGGTATTTTTGTTATAAACAAAGAAATGACTGCTTTATATCTATTGTTCATTTCTTCTTTATTATGTTTGCCTGGTTATGCGTTTACTATTATTGTTGCTCTGTTTATGTTATTATGGACACCGTTATGTTAAATCAATTGGAGTTTTAACGGCCGACGAAAAAAGAAGTAGATTTGAGGATGTAATTTGTGAAAACAAGAAAACGTCCCAATTTTTCCCGCATTCTT
>DWPA01005747.1:0-11540 GCA_018251375.1 Calpodes ethlius
ATAACCACGTGCATGTGCAATTTTACATATGTTTACATATCATATATGTTGGAAGATATTAAAGATTTCATATCCACATGTTAATTTATATAAATAATACACGTATAAAATTTAAATAACATTTTGATAACCGACATGTTTACCAAACATTACAAATAACATTGTTGAAATTAATATTATTTGAAACTTAATATTGAAGAGCTAGACGTATTTTATAACAAATCGCTAAATAATTTAAGAGATGAAGTTTAAAGTTTATTGAACGTAAAGTTACACATGTACACTTTATATAAGGTTTATTACTGACTACAATTGAGTCATCGATAAGTTTTTTTAGAGAAATACATACATCGTCCTCCAAGTTTCAGTTCTGCGCTCGCGCCGGCACTTTCCTGGTCATTCCTGATAAAACATTGATACATTCCCTTGTCTTCTTTCTTCACAGACTCGATCCTGTTTAATATTAAATATGTTACCCACTATAACTTTACTATTTACGCATATAATGTACCGTTTAACTACATTGATTTCATATTACAGTATTTTTATTTAAGGCAAACATACTTTTTAGTAACGAATTAATTAATCAATAATTTCAATGACAATTTTAAATTTATCACTTGTTAACATATCTGAAAATATTTGATTAACGTATACTTAAACATTGTATAATTTTTGGCTCTAAGTATTTCTATTGATTATTTTAAAAAAAAATCAATGTAACCCGTTTAAATGTCGTCACTGTTCATATTTATACCTGAGCATAGCATCATGATGGTTCATGTCCTTGCCATCTTTTAACCAAGTGATAGTCTTTACGGGATTGCCTTCGTATCTGCAAGTGAAAACAGCGGGGCGTCCGAAATCCACGGTTTGGGTAGCAGGTTCAACGGTCGCTTTCAATGGAGCAGTTACAGTCAATACGGTTTCTACGGATTCGCCTGCAAAAATAAATAAGAGTAGTAAGTAACTGGTTCTTAAAATATTCTGCAAAGCAATTATACAGACAACCAAAAATATTTTACTTTTAAGAAATATATTTTAATAAATAAACCGGATCGCATGGCAGTCATAGAGGTTATAAGGCTATGTTATGTTTAAGTAGTAATTGAAGGCTTTTGTAAAATTGTTCATTTTATGAACCAAACCTTTGCCGATAAATTTTACGAATGATAAATGTTTTAAAATGTATCTTATTTTAATTGACTTGTGGACTAAATGAAAGCTACTAAACTCACCTCCAACGGAATTATTGACAACGCAAAGGTATTTTCCAGAGTCCTCAACTTTAGCTTCCTTGATTATAAGGGTACCAGACACTTGCTTAACACGATCATTGAGAGTCACTGGTTGTTTTCTGGCCGAACCATCGATAAACTTGTACCATCTGCAACAATAGAGAAACCGCTTAAATAACTACATTCGCATTACCTATACTCATTGATAGTATTTAATAAAAAATGTATTAGGAATTATTGGCTGACAGTCAAACCCTAGCTTTACAAAGATTAGAGACGTAAAAGCAAATTGAAACGATTTATTGATCGCAAAATATAAAATTGAACTCAACTACACGTAGTAAAACCTTTAAAGTAATAAATCCACTTAATTTGAAAGGCCAATTGTTAAACTGAAGAGACAAATTTATTAATCTAAACAATTTTATTTAATGGAATTTATGATACGTTTGAAAATTTAATTTTTAAAGACGACTAATACGAAGTAAGCCGAATGTTCTAAGCATTAGCCCACAGATGACTTATTTTGCCGAGTCACAAGTACCCAGAGAATTCGAAACTATTTTAAACATAAGCGATTTCATTTTACAATGTTGACCCTTAATGAGGAACAATCCCGCGAAATTTGTAAGATCAGTGAAGCACAAAGTAAAGATTAAAGCGTCCAAAAAAGCAAGAACACCCTGTGACTTACCAGGAGGTGTCTACGCCGCTCAATCGATACTTTGGCTGAGGACCATAATAGGGCGCGCGGCCGGCCGCGGTTCATCACGCCTTCTAGTCACGCGTGGGCAGGCGCCCGCCGCAGCAGACTGCAATAACAACGCATATCAATACATTGGGATGGCATGGTGTCGCTACGTGAAGGATGAATGCGTGAGATGCCGTCGGCCGGCCGTGAGCGCGCAAGGATCGTACCTTGTTATAGGTGCAGGGAACGCTTGAACCTCACAGAGAAGCGCGAGATTCTCGTCGTCCCGTCCTACTTGACGGTTCAGACCGTCCCCAGTTACCTTCGGCCCGGTCCTACCCGTTGGTTCTGGAACGTAAACCGATCGTGACCGACTGATACGCCTATCACTCACCGAAATACGGGGACGGGGTAAGCGGAAACTTGACATGTCAAGTATGCAACTTCACTTTGAGGGACGAAGAACACTTCCCAACCTTCGAAGTGCTTAGTGGAATCTTTTCTAGGAGCAATTTTATTAGTTGGTTCTGGAAATTCAGAGAAGAACACACTCGTAAAGTAAGGAGCGATAGACTTTATGTCATATTGATGAAGAATATTTCTGTCCGTATACATAAATGGAAAAGTATCAGTATATTGCAGTTGTATAGATTAATTTCAATATTGAAATTTAAAAATACCTACTAGTATTTATTACCGATTTAATGAAATATAGACTCACCTGAAAATAGGCGGGGGATAGCCGGCTACTTCACAAGTGAGGAATACTGATTCAATGACTGAAGCTAAAAATATTTCACCACCCTCGAATTTTCGGACTTTGTCGCTACGCGGGGCTATTTTATTTGTCGGTTCTGTAATATACGTGAAGAAATACTATCAACGCACCTTGATACTGGCACAGGATATCCTTGCGCGGGGCATACTAGCGCTAACGATGTGTTACGAGAGAAATGTACAGCAGCTTTTGGTGTTGAAGTTATACTGGGTGCAGCACTTGCAATTGGTTCTGGAGAAATGTTATCTTGTTAGATAATAACGGTTAAGCCGATTAAACTGACTAAATCGCTTCCAGACACTTTATTGGACATGGTAAATATTTACTAAGTACACCAGAATTCAATCACAATGTTTGATCAACTATAACTTAAATCTTAAATCTATGATTTAACTTGCCTGAATAAAGGTACAGGATAAGCTTGAGCTTGACACAAAAGTCCAAAGCTTTGATCGACAGTGCGTACAAATGTGCTACTACGAGCATCCGTAGAGAAAGTGGGAGCTTTGAATCCAATGGGCTCTGCAGTTAAAAATGTATAACATTATTATTTTACGTAAACTTGTATAGTGTCATGTAAAATTGGACTTGCCTGAAAACCGGGGCGGGAAAACTTTGAGCTTGGCAAAGTAGAGAGAAGCTCTGTCCAACACGCTTTCTAAATATGCTTCCGAATGATTCAGATGAAAATGTTGGAGACTTAGCACCAACTGGCTCTACAAAATTTGAATCATCGATAATAAAACATGTTTTATATTTTTAAACTTGCCTGAAAATAGGTACAGGATAAGCTTGAGCTTGACACAGTAGTGCAAAACTTTGACTTTGATGTCTCTTTATAGAAGAAAGTGCCGACTCAGTCGAAAAAGTAGGAGCCTTTGATCCGACGGGCTCTGTAGACATACAAAGTTGTTAATTCAAGGCGCAATTGAACATTATAAAATTTTCAATTGGATATAATTTGAGAAAATTATCAATTATTTTTAATATACTGATACTTTAACTTACAAAATATAATAAAAAAAATCTCATAGAACTTGCCTGAAAATTGGTAAAGGAAAAGCCTGGGCTTGGCACAGCATTGAAAAATTTTGATCCTTATGCCTCGTAACAGCCGACGACGTTAAGTCAGTGGGGAAGGTCGGTGGCTTGGAACCCACAGGTTCTGTGCAACGAAAATAAACCTGGTTTCAGACTATTCAACGACATATCGACTTACCTAAAAATTGGTACAGGAGATGCTTGCGCTTGACAAAGTAAAGCAAAACTTTGCCCTGTTTCCCTAACAAAAATACTGCCCTTGGAGTCCGTGGAAAAGGAAGGGGCTTTCGCGCCGACGGGTTCTAGAATTAAAATGAACTAAAGGTCAATATTGAAAACCCACCTGAACATCGGTTGAGGATACCCTTGTGCTTGACAAAGCATAGAACCACCAGAATGTTCTTGGATATTATAATTGTAAGACGAAGCGGTGGTTGGGAATGCAGGGGCTCTGGCTGTTACTGGTTCTGGATTAAAAAGAAACGAATGGACAATGTTAAGAAACACTCACTTGAAAATCGGAGGAGGGTGAGCCTGGGCCTGACACAAGAGGACAATAGCTTGCTCAGCAATTTTCGTTAACGTTGTACTTTTGAATTCCAAGGAAAACGACGGAGCCTTCGATCCTATTGGTTCTGTCAGAATTATTTTAATGGAATTAATTTACGAGTACAATATTGTTTCTCTTACCTGAACAATGGGACGGGAAATGCTTGAGCTTGACACAAGAGAGAAAAATCTTGGCCAGTTTTACGAATTATTCCCGAGAATTGGACATCACTAGAGAACGTAGGAGATTTAAAGCCAACAGGTTCTATAATTAAAAACAAAATTTTTTTATTCACCTGAACGAAGGTACAGGAAAAGCCTGAGCGGGGCAGAGAATATTCAAGCTCTGATTGACGGTCCTTACGTACCAAGAAAACTTATTATCAGTAGAAAAGGTAGGCGATTTTGATCCGATGGGCTCTAAAATTGAATATAGATATATATAATAATTTGTTGCATGATGTTAACATAGATACCTGTACACTGGAATAGGATATCCCTGAGCTCGACAGAGTAATGCTAAATTATGTTTCATTTGTCTGCTAATGAACCATGCTAATTTATCGTCAGTTGAAAACACAGGCGGCTTGGAACCAATGGGCTCTGAAAATTTTATTATAAATGAGTAGGTATATTTACTACTATTCCTCACCTAAATACGGGAACAGGAAACCCTTGTGCCGGACACAAAAGTGCAAAATCCTGAGCAGAGGAAATTTCAAACCATTGTAGCTTTGAACCGCTTGAAAATGAAGGACTTTTGGAGCCAATTGGTTCTAAAAACACGCAACATCGTTAGAAAATAAGAATGCGAGGATAGGATAACCCTGGTTCTGAGCAATGTTAAAGGACCTCTTGTAACATTCGAAGATTTATACTAGTTACATAAAAATGATTACGAATTGAACTCACCTAAACACAGGAACGGGATATGCTTGTGCCAGGCAAAGCAATGTTATACTGGATTCCATTGCAAATTCCACGAATTCGATCGTTTTTGTGGGGACTTTCGGTGGAGCACTATTAATGGGCTCTAAAAATAGAATTGACTTAATAGAATGTATTACCTGGACAGTGGTACTGGAAATGCTTGAGCGGGGCATAGCAATGTAACGCTCGCGTTAATTAATGTACTGAAGCCTCTTACATTATCCAGGGTGGGAAACTTCGGAGGCACTCTTCCTACGGGTTCTGAACATAAATCTTATTTACGATAAATGTATTTAAACCATTAACGGTTAAAATTACCTGAATATTGGAACGGGAAAAGCTTGAGCCATACAAAGCAAAGTGACGGTGTTATTCGCAGAAATTTCAGTGATATCAATCATTTTTGACGCTACTTTTGGCGCTGCGCTGCCCATAGGTTCTATGGAAAAAACGTGATATTACACAATATGAAATAATTTGTGTACCTGTAAACGGGGACGGGAAAAGCTTGTGCAGGACAAAGCATTGTGATGCTGTCACCGCCCATAGCGTCAAACGCTCGACTTTTATCAGTACTTGTAAATTTTGGCGAAACACGTCCGACAGGCTCTATGGATAAATGTGTTTTATGACTAATTTATCATGTTCACGATATAGGTATTACCTGAATAGTGGGATCGGGAACGCCAGTGCTGTGTATAATATAGTCAAATTGCTATTAGGAAATTTATGTATGTACCTGTAAACTGGGACGGGAAAAGCTTGTGCAGGACATAGCATTGCAATGCTATCGCTTCTCATAGCGTCAAACGCTCGAAGTTTATCAATACTTGTAAATTTTGGCGAAACACGTCCGACCGGTTCTATGAAGAAAGGTTGTTCATGTGACTATATAAAAATCATCAGGATTTTACCTGAATAGTGGGACCGGAAAAGGCAGAGGCGAGCATAATATTATTTATCATCATTAACGAAATATATGAATGTACCTGTAAACGGGAACGGGAAAAGCTTGTGCAGGACACAGCATTGTGATGTTGTCGCTTCCCATAGCATCAAACGCTCGAAGTTTATCAGTACTTGTAAATTTAGGAGAGACACGTCCGACCGGCTCTATGAATAAAAGTTTTTCATGTGACTAATTGAAAATTTTCAGGATATAGGAATTACCTGAATAGTGGAACCGGGAACGCCTGTGCCGGGCATAATATTGTCAAACTGCTATTAAGGATAGCGCTGAAACTTCTTGAGCTATCCATCGAAGGAAATTTAGGCGAGACTCGTCCTACAGGCTCTAAGAACATAACAGTAAATTACTCATAAATGGATGTACCTGAATAATGGTGTTGGGAAAGCCTGTGCCGGACATAACATCGTTACGCACGTGTTCGAGGAAAAGGTAAAACTGCGTCCAGTTTCCATCGACGGAAATTTCGGCGATACTTTGCCCATCGGTTCTGTTTTCGAAAAGTAGCGAAAGGTAACCTTAACATGTTTACATCACAATTAAATTTTATGTATAGGTCATTGAACGCTTACCTAAACATTGGGGCTGGATATGCTTGAGCGGGACATAAAAGCGACAGACTTTGATTGCTATCGAAATTGAAAAGTCGACTTTTTTCTAAGGTTGGAAACTTTGGAGACACTTTCCCCATAGGCTCTGAAGCAAATTATTTCTATTCTTAGCTCAGTAAACATACTTATGAGTTACAATTATTATTACACAATATACAAAAAAGGAATTAAGCTTTAAAATGAAATACCTGAAGAGTGGAACTGGGAACGCTTGCGCAGGGCATTGCAATGCATATGAATGATTTGTCTTCATTCCGATCATGGTACTCATTACAACAGATGCGAATTTTGGAGGTACGCGGCCGACTGGCTCTAGAGATGTAATGGATAAAAGGCATCAGTTAATTTACCTGAATAATGGGACTGGGAATGCTTGCGCAGGGCATTGCAATGCGTACGAATGGTTTTTCTTGACTCCCATCCAAGTACCCATCAGAACGGATGCAAATTTTGGAGGTACACGCCCGACTGGCTCTAAATATGCAAGCAAAATAAAAGTGTCATTCGACATTTACCTGAATAGTGGGACTGGGAACGCTTGGGCGGGGCACTGTAACGCGTAAGAATCGTTTTTCTTAACCTCGAACATGGTGCCGGTTAAAACGGTTGCAAACTTTGGTGGTACGCGGCCAACAGGTTCTAAAAGTACGGTTAAAAGTAAAGCGATAATCGGTAATCGGCACATTACCTGAACACGGGGACGGGAAATGCCTGCGCTGGGCACAGCAATGTAAATGCAGAATCCAATTTGGCAACAAACATCATGCCCACTTGTGTCGTTGAGAACTTAGGTGGAACTCGCCCTATCGGCTCTGAGAAAGTACGTAAAATGACTTTAGAGAGACTCCTTACCGGTACATGGGAGCTGGGAACGCCTGTGCGGTGCACAGAACGGCGAGGCTGGTGGATTCTTTAAACTGGAAACCGCTTGTGGTCTGCGCGCTAGGAAACTTGGGAGGCACACGGCCCACGGGCTCTGCGCATGTTGGGAGAAGGCGGAATAATAAGGACTGGAGTTTAAATAGAGAGAGACGCGAACAGACCAATTACTTATAAAATGCCTATACCTAACAAATCACCTATAAGATATATTAAGTTACACAGGCTTTACATATTGAAACACGCGGATCAAAGCTCTGCAGGGTACCCTATCCCAACATTCAGGCAAGGTACAATCTTAAATTTGAAAATATAAATACGCACAGAACGTAGTTATATTTGCAAACATTCGTACTACGATTAATTCACTTAATTATAATCTCTTATAATCATTTCATGAAATATTTCTTAAATTAATATTGATAATTTGATAAACAATAAAATACATATTCATTAATTTCCTGCAGAGGAATTAAATGACCGAGATTATAATTAAGGTGTTTAAATGTTGCATATTAAAAAAGTAATCAAACAATAGCAGAATATTACCAATGCAATTAAAATGATTCACTTAATTTTAGTGTTTTGTGAAATTATTTATAAACAAAAACGTATTGGAAATATTCTACTGAATCAAATGCACATTTTTTTTAAAACGGTATCAGAAGTGAATTACAATATCATTATGTAATGTTAGTAGTATAATTAATAAAACATCTTTAAAATACTGTAAATGTAACAAGTATCCTTGATACATTTGGTGAATCTAATATAAAATCAAAGATTTAAATTTAATTTTAAAATTCACTCTAAGATACCAATGTGTAGCGCTATAAATTCATTATTATTTTTCTTTAAAAAAAGAATAAGTAAGTATGACCACAAAGAAAAGGTGAATTAATGAAAGCGAGAAAGGTTATGAATTTATCGCGCAACAAGTTATAAATAACAAGACTTAACTCACCCGTGATAACCAGACGTCCTTTAGTTGCTGATAAACGAGTTTCTCCAGTGAGCCTGTGCTTAGTTCTACATTGATAAGATTTGTAACCGTCTTCGGGTCCAACATCTCTAATATGCAACTCTCCAGATGGAAGAACTAAGTATTTTCCCTCTGAAGAAAATAAAGACACACGTTAGTCAAATATCCTTACAAGTTAATAACAAAAAAATATTTCTTTATCTGAGCAACGTACGGTTGCTTTACTTATAAATTGTATTCATTTCATGTGCATGCATTAACCTAGGGAAGTAGGAATAAGGAATAAGGTAGGCCGTGAGGCCCATGGAACCACAGGAATACAATTATCAGGAACAGAGCCCTAAGCAATTATGACTTCAATATAGATGAATATCTATAAAATCATCGTCGAAGATTCAAGCCTATATACAAAGCGCGTACCGTCTAAATTGTGTTCAGAATCAAGATTAATCTCAATGTCCTCATCGTCTTCACTGATGATCCAAGACACGATACCGACGTATTCCGCAACAAAACTTGGGATATGGCATTTCACAATAGCCGCATTTCCTCGTAAAACATACTCTTCTAATAAGTTTACGGCGTATGCTTGCGACACCACTGTAAAACAGGAACTAAAGTCAGCGCACCAACGCTAGAAAACTAGGGATCTATTAGATTCTAACACTTTTCAAATAACAAACGAAATTTCTCCTGACTATAATAGATTGAAGGACCTAGGATACGAAAGGAGTTGGAGAGATGACGGATAATATCAACGATGGAAGGAATCATATATGTTGCAAATTATTCATGTACCTAATTGCAAAGTATCATTCATTTTAATTTCTTCCTCGTTGTCATCTTCAAATATGATCCAAGAAGTGACAGAGACATATTCGGCAACAAAGCTAGGTATTTGACATTTTAATACGGCAGCATTTCCGCGCAAGACGTATTCTTCCCAGAACTTTACATCGTAAACTTGCGATACAACTGAAAATCCCCAAATTATTGAAGATATATTTGAAAAGAACCAAGCGTTGCATACGCTTAATCATAATTTTCTGAGACTACCTATTAACGTAACCAATATTCATAAGAGAAATAAAAGGACTCGGTAGGAAAGTAGGATAGGTAAAAATCCTGTGTTTTGTTACCTAAACTATAATCAGAATCTATGTTTATATCCAATTCATCTGTATCGCCCTCAGAAATTATCCAAGAAGTAATAGTGACATACTCGGTGACAAAACTGGGAATATGGCATTTCAATATAGCTGCATTGCCGCGCAAGACATTTTCCTCCCAAAGATTAACAGTGTATGCCTGAGATACGACTGAAAAAAATAACCGACTATCTCTATAGAGCGCATAAACATCCTTCTATTAGCGAATTATTAAATTAACACAGGAGAAGGAATGGAGAATTATTCGTTTCAATTTGTAGTACCAAGTACCTAAACTGTCATAATCGGTTACATCTATTTCGTTTTCTTCAATGTCTCCTTCGGAAATTATCCAGGAAGATACTGTTACATATTCAGTGACAAAACTTGGTATATGACATTTAACAATTGCAGAATTGCCACGCAAAACATTTTCTTCCATGAGATTTACGGTGTAGGCTTGAGACACGACTGAAACATTATATATTGTAAGTATTTTTCGAATGAATTGTATCATTTAGGAATCAGGGAAAAGGTTGAGTTTAGAAGATCCCTTTAATAAAATACCCAAGTCATTGGATTCTGCTTTAATTTCCAATTCATCGGTGTCGCCTTCCGAAATTATCCAAGATGAAACGCTGACGTACTCAGTGACATATGAAGAAATGTGGCATTTAAGGATTGCAGGATTGCCACGTAACACGCTTTCCTCCATTAGGTTAATAGTGTACGATTGAGTTACGACTGCAAATAGAGTTGTACTAAATTATAATAAAAAAAATTGTAAATAGGACATGGCCAGGACGGCTAGGGAACAAAAGGCTGCACGTAATACACGATGTATTATACCCTCGCTATTCGTAGTATCATTTGATTTAATTTCTGTTTCATCGTCTCCTTCAGAAATAATCCAAGAAGCGACTGACACGTACTCTGTCACGAAACTAGGTATGAGACATTTCACTATAGCAGCATTTCCTCGCAGTACATTTTCTTCTACTAAATGGACCGTATAAGCTTGACTGACAACTGAAATATATTATTAATTTTTACTACTAGTGTATGCACAGAACTATGCAACCAAGGGATTTAAAGATATGTAATTTAGAAGATAAAGGATGGGATTCTAAGGACTTTATTATCAAATTTATCCTTAGGTTAATACCATAATTTTCATCTGTCAGGAATTCTCCGCCTTCAGTATCATGCCAAGATATTACGTGCACATGGTCAGAAACAAACGATGGAATATGGCATTTAAATACTGCCGCGTTACCCCTTATAACATAAATATCGTATACTTGCGACTCATAAAACTGGTTGACAGCTGAAAATTTTAAAATCTGAATTTGAGCAACACATTATGCATCTAGATGAGTTCTCGGGATTTTTTGTGGAGAGCGGATAGGAACAATTGGGGACGCGCGGGCGCTCTCGATTACCGTAATTGCCCTCGGATCCATTCAACGAAAATGTAGACAAGGACTCTTCGTCCGTTACCCATTCCACAACCTGGACGTAATCCGCAACGAACGACGGAATCAAACATTTTACGATTGCTGAGTTTCCTCGCAAAACATCCTCATCAATAACACGAGGTTCGTAGTTCTGATGCACCACTGTGAAGTGAATTCATTTTAATACCTAACATTACATAGGAAAGGTCTAGGGATTGGACTAAATGACTTTGAATTACACTTTACTATGCTATTTATTCTATACCCGA
>DWPA01005748.1:0-11540 GCA_018251375.1 Calpodes ethlius
ATTTCAAAAACACAAACTATTTTTTTTCTCCGATTCGAAAATTTGGTAGAAACGTCTTTTTATTTTATGACGGCAGTGTACGAGTCCTACGAATATATCGAAGTCATCCTCCACTGCCTTTAGTGAGTATTCACTGTTAACGCTAAGATTTTTCAATGCGAAAATCTGTTAGCAAATGAAGTTTACATGGGACATCTTTATGGAATTTTAAAGTTTTGATCCCACTGTTGACATTTTAAGACAAACCAAGCTTAATTGAAATATTAGGTAAATACTAATAACATTCTACATATGATCCTTCCATCAGTTCTATGTCATTGAAGATGCGTTGAAGAATGTGCTAATTATTAGTGTTAACATGATGTTTTAAAATAAATAAATGGTATATAAAATTAATTACATGGCAAGAATTTTATGTTCAATTAAATTCGAAGTGCTCAATACTTTTTCCCGTGTAACGTTCCGTGCGGTAAACCAGAATGTTGGAAGCAGTCACAGTCAGCGCCCAAGTCGTTTACTTTGGCAGAGATATATATAAACATATTATTTTTCGTATATTATTATATATTTATTTCGTTCAACGCACAGTTCATTGTCTAAACGTTTACATACATTTTACCTGTAATGAAGCCGTAAAAATGTGTGGTGTGTATTTGCAGGGACATCAATCGCTGCGGCCATCCCGCGCATCCTGCTCCGTCGGATCGTCCACCACCCGGGCTACAGGCCGGCCGGCGGCAGCCGCGAGTCGGGCTCCTCGTCCACCTCGCGGACGTCGGTGGGCTCGACGCCGAGCGCCTGGACGCCGCGCACCGACGCCACCGCCAACACCAACTCGTCGACGTCCGCCGCCTCCATCATATCGGACATCGAGCGGAACTACAACATGGACCTCGATATGGACTAGTGCAGTCCGGTGTTGTGCCGCGTTCAGTGTGGGACTAGCGAGTGTGCGGGCTCTAGTGCGCCGGCGGTGACTGTTGAGCGATCGTTGGCCGCGGAAATGTACGCAACTATTTCATTTTAGTACTATACTTTGCAAGTTTCTCATTTTATCATTCACTACTTAACTGCATTCTGTCTGTGAGTCTCTCTGATGGTAATCTAAACTGAGACCAGTATGTTTTTAAAATCATCGATTTCCATTTGATAGTTGTTTAGTTAATTGTTGAATAACTTGATATTTTGTTATTTTAATACTACAAAATTAAACAATAAATTGAAGCGGATGACTATGACAACTGAATACTACAGAATTCATAGGATGGTGATTGTCTAGTGATTGTCCTATTACAGAATTGTTCACAAATTTCTTCCTTAAAACATTTGGGAAAGACTTATTTCACTTGATTGACTTGTGACGCGTAGAAATGGATTAATGTTGTAGCAAAATAAATAATAATTATATCAATGTTAATCTATAAAGAAGTGACTTGTGTACGTCATTTCAATATTTATCAGGTTTAATAACCTAGATAATAGGACTGTTATAATTTGTGTATTAAGTTTGTATCGCACTTATTTAAAAATTTATACATTGCTACATCGTCTTATCCACATAATATATAAAAAAATGTTATATATCCGATTTTATATCTACATTTTAATCATATAAAATTATTGTAAGTAGAAAAATATTGTATAAATCAATGAAAAAATGCTCAACCAGTAACAAACTTTGTTGTGTTATGCGTATCCACAGTATAATATACTTGTTATGTTTCACAGATATCCGTTACACTCAGAGTTATTGCTTAGTAAAGCGCAACATTTAGCATACCGGTACAGATTCTTAATTTTGTTCAAATTGTAGAGTGACACAGGGATTTTATATTTGTGGTGTTTTTATCTTTAACTCTGATGAATAGATGCATAATATTGTATAGATTTCATATGAATTATTTTGTAGCGTTACTAGTGTTTACTAGTTTTGGACTTTGGATGAGACCGTACAGGACACCGTGTTTGTGGGGAAGGGCCCGTATTCAGGTTCCCTCTTGGCCGGTAAAAGGTGTATAAATCTTGTAAATATACTTGTAATTTTAAGTTGTTGTTGCCGACATTTTGAATATTGTGGAGTAAATTTTATGGCTTTTCTATATGATGTACTTGTTGTTTTAGTCTGCAGTAGGAGGGTAACGCGTCCCGCACGACTAGAGCGTTGAGGCACTAGTAGTCGGGTGAATAGTTTAATTATATTATAGCGAGTTTCACCAGTTGGGTTAAAATTATATACCACACTATGTTATATTGTTGACAAGTATTTCTTGATCGTAATGGTCGGTGTACCATTTTAGTTTAAAATTGTAAAATTCAATTATAATTCATGAAATATACATTTGTATGTTACTCGTGTACATGGCAAATACATCTTGATAGAACACTCTGTTATATTGAAATATAATAATTGGGCTAAGTCGGTGTGACCGCGCGGTGCAAGCTCCCGTTAAACTCGTGTCTACGGCTCACGTTAACGCGCGGTGCGTTGCGAATACGCTATTTATCTTACATGATTTCAAAAATCTATCGAGTCATTCCCTCGACAACGTACTACCGCATTATTTCCAGCGCGATCACACCGCCGCAGCCTCGTGTAGTAATGTTATCGTTAGCTATGGTATAAGATATCACATGCTATATATAGTATGTATCGTTCCTCATATTAAAGTTAGCAAAATACGTAGTAGCAAATGTTTTAACAGTGACTGACGTAGCGACCCCCGATATTGATTTTATCGTAGTCCCCGGCCTCCGGTGTTGTATTTATTTGCATGTATTTCTAGTTACTCAAATGTACAAAAAAATGTCATGTTGCAAAAATAAGTAAATTATTTTACCTTTGCTTAAACTATTGTATTTACATAATGTGATAGTAATTTAATCATATTAAAACGTATAAAATTTGACTATAGTTTTTTTTGTTAATGCTTGACTATCGTTTGCGTTTGTATGAAATTACCTAAATATTATTTTATTTTTAAAAGTACCGGGAGTTGAATAGATAGGTATTATAATAGAATTGTCTATGCCACATCTGCATTAACGTTAATGCTAACGGCAAAGTCTGAGTGCGCCTTAATTAACGCGTTAAACTGCTTGTCTACACTAATTCATGTGTGTGATTGCGCGGTGTGTGTGGTTATTCGCTACATTTGCGTGGTGTCATTTTCTGCGCGTTAAATAACACGTTAGGACGCGGATGATGTAGTGACATAAAGGTAATTTCACAGATGAACGAAACTTTACATCACATAAATATCTGCTGTTGCAATTACAGCTCTCGTCAAATTGTTATAGCTGAGCCAACTTATCCGGCGTGGTGTTTGGTGCGCGTATTTCTACGTCCATTGCAGTCACAGATTACTACAATTGTATAGATAATAAAAAGTAATATTCTTAGATTTTAAAACAGCATATTTTTTGAGTACTTGTATATTTAACTATTGACTTGGATATTTGATGTATTAGTGATACTATCTTAACAAAAAAAACGCTATAAATTTAACATTGAAAAATATACATGTAAAGTAGCAAAATTTATATAAACAGTGGGATTATAGCTATAGGATATATATAATGTTGTAACATTTGAAGATTTGGATTTCGGGTTGGCACCAAAGTGGAAGGAAGCAGTTTAGACTGGAGTCTCTATGTAAGAAAATAATAAGATCGTTATTTCAACATCTCGCGGCTAAGCTCCGGTAGAATTCGTTCAGTGGAGAGGGGTGGAGGTTCATCCTATCCGTCCTTCTGTCGCACTTTCCAAATAGCTCTAGCCAAATTCGCCTCTGCTCCGCAAGCGTGGAAATTCGATGAAAACCGGCTCTGAATAGTTTTTTGTTCTTGTTATTTAATGATGCCGTCTTCGTGTCAATTTAACAAATTATGGCGGCTTCATTGAATTGTTTCAGTAGCAAGCAGGCACCGTTGCGAAGTGGTCAAAGAAGCAAAAATGTACGTGTATAAATGTATCAGTGATCCCTGATATTGAATGGTATGTTAAGTAATCGTGATATATTCAATTTGTTTTATCTCGAGGATTATGTGAATACAGAGGATTTCCTAAAATGTAACTTAAATGGAAGACACCTCTCCGATATTAAAAATGGCCTTTGTTATGTTTTATGCTGCTTTCCAGATTTTGACATGGCTAACTTTTTCGGAAATTTGGTTACATTGTAAGGCTAAATAGGATGTACGTAGATTTTTCTAGATTTCTCCTACAATTTCAGGCAAATTACACAAGTATTTGTAATTTAGGTCAACTATTTAGGAGCACTTGGATATGAAATCCAAATATTTGCTAATTTGTGGAATCAACAATAAAAAGTAGGATAGAGGAGCCAAATTTCTGAGAAGTTATATTAACGTTATGTTTTGACATGTAATAGGTCTTGTCCTCAGCTGTCTTCTAATCTATATTTAGGTATCTTGTACAACTTAAAGGTCAGGCCTGTGTACATGTTTGATGAGTTTTGAAAAATTATAAGCAGGAATGCAAACCTGATTAAAGAATGTTGGTAGATATGTAAATTAACTTATAAATGGCTGGCACATCGAAAGGTAGCAAGTTGCATACAGATGGTCAGATAGGTGCTCTGTGAAGTATGTATGTAGTTTTAATGATTTTACGGTTTGTTGTTTTGAACCGAATGTATCAGGCGACCAGTGGCCCGAGAAGGTTGCATGCACGGGCCAGTGCAATTATACCGGCAGATGCGCGGACACGTGCGGCCGTCGGATGGGTCAGGTCGAGCGTTCACATTTACTGGACGATAAAGAAACACCTGGGTCGTTACGATGACCGCTGGTGCTACGAAAGGTGTGAACATTAATCTATGTACATAGTTATGTTCGTCTAGCCAGTTTCGGTTATTACTTGGAGACCTCTAAAGAATTTTATGGTTTCCATAATTAAGCAACTACAACTAAGTTACCGCTTATTTTATGGCCCCTATTAATTTAACGAATGAATATTTTTCTTTTATGTACAGAATCAATAACAGAACGATTCTAGTAAGCTTATGATTTTGAACTTAATCACTTACACAAGAAGGTAAAGAAAAGTAATTTTATTACGTATTTAGTTGATGGTACCTATTTATTTAGCAATGGTAATAACCAACATCGTAAGTATGAGATGTATTATAGGAATCACAAAAATATCTATAAAGTACTAAATTAACTTTACAATGTAATAATAAAGTATCGATTAAAGTAAACGATTTCAAAGTTGCTTCAATTAAAATCAAACTGGTTAAACGTCAAAAATTCAATATTATGACATTTAGTAGCGGCGATACACTACACCATCTACACGTATTGACCTTCCCAGCAGCTGGTGCGGGAGTCCGCCGGAGGTCTCGGTGCGGTGTCGTTGACTTCCCACCAGCTGTCCTCGTTTGCATATGGCCACTTCATATCCGAAAACTGGGCCACGCAGCTACCGTAGTTCGAGCATGTAGGACAAAACAGTTCGATAGCAGATTTAACTGTGCCAATGGGTCTCATGTTATGTACTTAATTTTTATATAAACATAATTATTAAGTTGTAAAAAACATATAGAAATGTATTTTAGATTAAAATCCGATTAGATATCAATTATAGACCCACTATAATTTCACCACCCACTATAGTTTCATAATAGATTAGTAAGTAGGCCTGAGGCGTACTTCACAATACCACTTTTCAAAACTGGTGGAAGTTTTAGAGCAAATGTTATGTTTTATGCCAATTTAGCAAATCATATTAAAACATAAATGCATATGGATTATGCGTCCAATTGGACTAAGCAATTTATTCACAATATAAATAGTTCCATAGGACACCTAGTCCAATGCGGATAATAATCTTGGACTTTGGTTACTAATGTACGAAATGCATTACGTCGTTCACGTATGCACAACTGTATGTAATGTATGTGAATAAAATAAATAGCTGTATTGAAATCGCTACGCCTGTTTTTGGTAATAAAGAGTTCGATTAGTATTAATGGATTTTATGGGTAGTTAAGGTGTGTTACGCATGGGGTTTAAACTGGGTCAGTAGGAATGACAGGGTATGCTGGCGTGTACGTATAAGGTTGTAAGTTGAAATAGGTATACGTTTTATCTGAAATTTTTATTTACATATATTTATATTAATTCATTTAAAAAATCATAACAAAATATTACATTGAATATCAATAATTTTCTATGAATCATCAAATATATTTAAATATCCTCGAAAACATTGTTAAAAATGACTTTTTGCTTACTTGACCGCTGGAGGATTGATTTGGCGAATTATGATTAACAATTGCAAAATTAGAATGAAATATTTAAAATCTGATTGTATATATCATCATATAAAGACATAAAGTTTACAGGCAGAACAATAATATATAAAAAACTATATTTCAATAAAAAAAAATGTTAAGATTTTATATATCTAGAAGAATACATTGACTTGATTCCCTTCCTTGTTTTCGGTTAAATCGGTTAGCACTACGTTCTGTTCTGGTATTGAGTATTTGTATAATTTCATTCGGAGGCATTTTGTTTTCAGGACTTTCATCCATTAGTAATCCAATGCAGCACACGTCCCACTCTACGTAAACCTACCATACTCTTGGGAAATCAAACGGTAAGTTAATAAAAGCACTGAGACTCGTGTAACTTATATTTAGATGACTGACTAAAAGATATTTGAATCCAGAACATCCGTTTTTTTTTCAAGTAAATACGTGATTAACGTTAAATAAATATTTCTTTTTATTCTTATTAAGGAATGGGATTTGTAACAAAATTATAGCTTTAATACAGTTTTCGTCGAATAGTCATTAAATAACGGTGAGAGTGGTGCGGACCGTCGGGTTACTCAAACACCTGTCGTTGATAACTTCCAATGAGGTGTTTTGGTGTTTCTGGAAATGTATTGTAACGGAAATAAAGCTCATCACAACTTAGTAGGTATTAATGTTATTGTTTAGCATAAGTCAATTATAAAATCTGTGGTTAAGTAGTTAGAAAATACCTAGGTGCATTCATTAATCTACATAGCGTAAATATACTATAACACAATTACATTTTGTCCAAAACTTTATTTTACGACTAATAAATAAAATTAACCTATTAAACTAATCATTGTTGAAAAGACTTCTACGGACATAAAGATCTCTATGGGAGAGTACCAATTCGTATGAGTGAAGATCCAAAAAAAAGATAATATGTAATGATGGACAGCGAATGCTTTTGTCTACAGCTAATAACTCTGCCATTTGTTTCTTTAAAGTCGTAAGGTGCAAAGAAGAATAAAATATAATGATAATAAAATTAATCTGAATATTTTTTATTGTATTTTAATTGAGAACAAAGCAAAGAAGAGCAGGACAGTGGTGTGGGCCGGCCGGCTCACCTATGGCGCGGCTGCGCGGGCGCACCGCAATTAACCAAGGTGCGTGCGCAGCTGACGGCCCGACGCCGCACCTGCCGCCATCTTTAGCATTTCTTTACCTTTTTTTCGCCATCCAAGTTATTGGCCTATTTTTTATGGCGCAAGATGCCGGCGCAGCTGACGCGGGCGTTTGATAAAGGCATTGTTATCCGTCCCTCGCCGCGGACCCCGAGGCGGTGTCTAGGATAATAAGGATGCTCAGCTGTCTTGAGATTGAAAGGTTTGAGGCCAGGTGCGGGTGGACACGTGGTAACCAAATCTAATGTCGCAAGTTTTGTTCCTTTTGAGTGAATGAACGTAACGAGATCCATTGACGTCGTGACTTCTTAATAGAACACCGCGTCTGTCGCCTGTCAGCCGGGAGAATTAGTCGAGAACTGATATAGAATGTTTCAATTCCAAAGCTTCGGCGTTCCGAAACTGCCAACAACACGGTCGCTTGAGGCAACTTTTTCGGCGAAATAATTTATCTAGCTATATTAATAAATTGCCTAATATGTAATTGCTTGTGTTATTGAGTACACTTAACTGCAATTTTGATAATTTATAAAACTTGATTTTAGATGGTTGTGAGTTCATTTGATTTATTTAATTTAAGCCATGGCGTCGCCGTCGGCGCTGATTTTCAACGCACGCTATTTGTTGCGCAGTTTTGTGGGATATAGGTACACATCGCTTTTTTTCAACATTATATGTATAAGTTTCGGTACTTCAATGTCGTGGAAATTATGACTTCCAATATTTATATACTATTCTGTTCTATTTCCCACCTAAATCAATAATACGCAAAGAAACGTCGATTTTATGACGACTTAAACACTCGTATGCTATGAGCTGCCAGTAGGAACAATAAGAACAAATGATACGCCTATATCTGACTCGTTTCGCAACATTGCAAAAGTGCTTTGACTTCGGCTGTCCACGGCCCACCTGCTTTCTGTAATTACGTACCTACATATACTAATAACATACACATGTGTTTGCGTGCTGAGAACAAAGGAGAAATTGGACCGGCCCCACTCCGGCTCCTCTACCATCAAATATTAAGCTCTCTCGCAAAAAAATTTGAGTTCATTTTACAAAATCACGCGCCACAAATTAGCGTTTTGTTTTGTTTTGTGAACGAATAACAGCATTATATTGTATGGCGAATTAAATATTGAATCGAAGCCGACAATTCAATACGTTTACACACTTAAAAATGTAACTTTTTAACTTGAGCGTTTATAGATTTGACCAATACAATTGTTTTTGTGTAACAACTATAGGAGAGAACCTGAATAAGTACCCAACTATGGGCACACATCTTGAGCCAGTTGATTGTTTTAAATACATACGTATAACTATTCATCCCGCATTCGTATTGTTTAATATAATTGAATTGTATTTTGCTACATAATTTATGGTTAGTCTAATGTACTTTTATTTGTATTTATTGAACTTTTATTCCTTTGAAACGCTGATCTTTATTCATATGTATGTACTTAGTATGCTACTTATTAAAGTTATGTAATCCATATTTTATTTATTTAGTTAGATATGACATTTAAATACGAGTATAATGATAAAAAGATATGTAAATAATTTACCTGGAACCAACATGGAATTTCAATTTACATCAGATATAGTGATGACCTTTAAATAAATTAAATATTCATATTCGGAACAATGTTTAAAAAATATATTTAAATATGTCAATAACACGACTGTTTGAAACATTTTCTGATTTTTGTTTTTAATATATAGTGTTATTATTTTTAAATAAAAAATTGAGGTGTACTTAGATGTTCGTGAGTACAATTTATACTGTTACATCAGGAACATAATTTTTTTATAATATAAAGAAATAATAGTAAGAAAAAAAAATGTATCATTCTATATGTACCAAGTCATCGGGATCTACGCTTATATCTATCTGTATCGTATTTGGAACCCCTCTAAATCAAATACGGTTACGAGGCATGGTAGCGTGTGCCCCATGGATCGATGGTAGGCCCTCGGAGGAGCACCCTTGTCGAAACTAGGTCATGCACCCCCATAGCGCACCCTCGCTACCAGGGCATTAGAAACTGCCGGAGGCGATTCACATTTATTCTCATTGGAAATGTTAAATAATATTTTGTAACGTTTTAGAATATTGTTTTTGAATGATATAAATAGAAATAAAATATTTTTAATATATGTAGTATATAAAAACAGACCAATTTTTTAATAAAATAAAACTGCCTATATATACTCTGTAAGAAATATCCCATAAAATTATTTTTCAAATTTTGATGACAATAATATCGTTTATTCAACAAATTTTTTATTTGATTCGTCATTTGATGAACTTGCAAATGGTGTGTTTTATCTTATTATACCCCTATCATAATACGATTTCCTTTCGACTTTTTTGTCAAATGTTCAGAGAAAATTAGTTGCGACATAAGAATAAACACGCGAGGGATCCTAACAGGATCTCGTTTTTATAGAAACTGAACCCCAAAAATACTTGTATATACATGTACGTGTGTAGGTATGATGGTTGTTATTAACAGCACTTTAACCGGCTATTGCATTACACAAGTGCGTGGTGCCGTGGTACCGTGTACCGTGAAGTTCTTTGAAAGGTACTTGGCGGAGTTACAAAAGAGAATTAAAAATGTTTTGTCGTAATGGCGGCTGCGGCTGCCCGCGGAGCCCGCGCCGCTGCAATTGTGACATTCGCATTTTGCATTTATTTTTTTATTCCATTCTATAATGGCAGTGCAATTTTCCTTGCCTTGTTTTGTTTTCTACGCCATTTCTTGAACAGATTTTTATGATAATGATATTGTTCTTAACTGAAGACTCTCCAGTGTGTAAACGGTTATTAAATAAAGAAATAACTTTTATTTTTTTGTTGGCAGATATTTTTTTAATAAACACACATTACTGGCTAGAATCAATTCGCTGCAATGCGTATACATTGATTCGATAGAACTAAATAGACAAATAAAACACGATAACGTCAAAACATACTTGTTGTTGGAACAAACCAAGTGAGATATATTATTAGACCAAACATTGGGTGTCAAATAATGATCTATATGCAACAGATGAATGGTCTAATTAATAATTTGACTAATACAAATGTTACCTTAGTTACTGAAACATCCGAAAATAATAATTTACCTATCATATACCTAAATGTGTTCTAAATCCGGGAACGAACTCGTAAATTCGGGATCTGCGGTACGACCATATCACCAAAGCCATTGATTATTAATGCTGACTGAAATCTCCAAGTGCATTATTTTTTTTTCTTAGTTTTTTGGACTTGAGAGCTTTTAATATATGTAATATGCTCATAATGCCTATGTTCCAAGTTAGAGGCCTAAGTAAGTGCCTAATTGCATTAGTCCCCTTTCATGGTGTTCTAATCGGTGCATGGGTCACGGGTCAAATTGAGGTCATGGCCTCAGCACCCCTTGGCCCCCTGACAAACGTCCGCATTGCTCAGCCCTAGGTATATTCTGTGTACAGACCAACTACCCCGCTTTGTTCGATTCATTTGTTTTTAGAAACTGTACAATTACAAGAACTCCACAAATGCCTATATTTTTTAAAATACTTGTAGTTAAAAATGCACTTATAACAAAAAATTAACACTAGTGAACGTTGAGTTACGTTTACTGTGAACATATTAACTAACTTTGGACTTTATCTCTATGACAAGTTAGGAATCGTTATTCTATTCTTGGTGTTAAATAAAGTGTTGCAACTAAATGATACAAAATAAAATTTACTTAGAACAAGCCGAATAAGCAACCCTTTACTGGAAGACATTCACATTGCAATGGGAAAAAAAATCGTTTTATTATGAGACATTATACAATTTGTTCAGAAATATGCCGACAGATGGCGTTAGTAAATGTAAGCCTCATATTTTTTTAAATGCGTTTACAAAATTACCGGAAATGCAAACTTATAACAAAGTATGTATTATAATTAAATGACATGCATTTTTGTGAAATGCATAAACATAAAAAACAATATTTTTGGACAGCCCCGTAGCCTAGTTGGTAGTGACCCTGCCTGCGAAGCGAGGGGTCCTGGGTTCGATTCCCGGCCGAGGCAGATA
>DWPA01005749.1:0-11540 GCA_018251375.1 Calpodes ethlius
TGATTAATTGTGATACTGGCAGTTAGTTATTCTTGTCTATCGACATGGCTTTTATTCGGGTTGACGGATGGGAATATAGAAAAGATGTTTGTGACGCTTGATGTTATTAAATATAAATAGTTTTATTTTTAATAATCATTAATACATTTAACGTTGTTATAATAAAAACAAATAATTTTATTTCTTGGCCTGAAAAATTCTGGCAATAACACACTTATCGTTATATAAAAAAGCAAAAATGTATTTAAAAAAACCCTATAAAATGAAGATTGTTTAATGCATTTATTATGTTATTCATCCGTCGTACTGTATTATATGCAGTGTGAATAAAGGGTAAGTGAGTAAAATTAATTAACGATATAAATCACAGAATCCGATGCAACAATGTAAAAAAAATAAACCTTGATAATTTAAAATACCTATTGTATATCGTGTTGATATGGTTCAAGTGTAGTTGAGATAAAACAGCGACATACTCCGGTTAGTATTAATTTTCGTATCAGTATTATAATAAATAATAGTATTAGGTACGTATCATATCTCATTGTTTGGTTCGCTACTTAATGTAAAAATTATACGGTTTATTCGACTAAAAAACAAATACAATCAAACTACTTAATTACTTATCGTAATTCTACTAATTAGGTTATTTTACTTCTGGTTCTTGGCATAAAACTAGAAAAAAAGGCAGACGGACATCGCCAAGACAAATAAATATAATAATCATATATAAAAACAATATATTTACTAACATACCGTTGAATATCAAATGAAAGAGTGTAATTACATTTGTTGTTTTAATAGCAAGACGCATCGTAGACAAAGCGGAAACGGGGAATCGCTTATTTTATCGATGTTTCGTCACTGCAACCGAAAAAAAATAGAAAAAAGAATCAATTTTAGGACAAGGGTATAAACTAGACAGCCAGCTAAATGAACCTACCTGAAAGTAAATATAGTGGTTAAATACGAAGCCAGGGATGTCGACTCTTGACTGTTTTCGAAAATAATCAATTCTACTTCTCAATTTTAATCCAAATGGATTATGTTGAAGACTAATAAATTATGCTTCTTATCAAGCAAGATCTAAAATTTCAGTTAAAGTAATTAGATTTAATTGCGACAGTACAAACACGTTTCTGCGTTCACTGCCTTACATTGACATCATCGCAGGTACAATAGGTAAATGAAATAACGCCATTAAATTATTGTTTATAATTATTATACATGATACTAGAGATACATATAGCTACAGCAAATATCACAATTGACTAAATATTTTTACTTACGATAAATAAACTATAAAACCTCTAAAACGCCTCCGCACATCACATAACAATATTTCTACTTATAAATACTCAAATCCTTATAATAATAGTTTCTGATTAACGATTACGATTTAACAAATGCGCGTTAAAATTGAACAAATGTTATCAAAATATTTGCTGTACACTCGGCAACATCACTTGTGCGTCGTCTTCTAAATTTAAATCTTTACCGTACATTTGTAAAAGTTCTAGAGCTACTCCATTCGTCCATCCGAAGCCATCCTGGACTCCGTATTCCCCTCCACCTCCATTACGACCCGGTTCGATGGCGCTATACTTCTCAAACATTTTTTGCCACATGCTGTAGCCTATGTAGTTCGATCTAATCCATATCTTTGCCTGCTCTTTGGCCAATCTTTTCGCATCTTCGTTCCCGCTCATGTCCAGGCCACCGATGAGTATGCTCTGCAATGGCGGCCAAGCGTTCGGATAATCCCATTGCTCCCCGGACTGTAATATAGAAGCAGGCACGCCCCCTGGGTAGTCTAAAGCTCCCGATGATATGAGATACCGAACTAATTTTGCTGCGTATTTCGGAGCATCCTCTGTTTCCACAGCACCTGCCCACAGAGGTGTAGCGCAACTAGGATAAAAATGCCGTCGCGGTAATCCTGCCAAAGCATCGTAATCATACCAAACTCCATCGACAGGATCCCATAATACATTTTCGATGGCATTTCGCCAGTACTTAGCTAAGCTCCACCATTTCTGCGCCTCACGTCGATCCTTTAGCCGATTGCGGAAGTCACCTACCAGTTCGAGTGCACCGGCAAAAATCGAGTTTAAATCAACTGGAATTATTCGCGTGGCATGCACGTTTGTCAAATTACCAACTGCGTTATCTGCAGTGACGAACCATCGCGAAGAGAAATCCCATCCACTCTCCGCTGCACTCTTCATTTCCCTGTAAAAGTCTTGGCGCATTTCTTCATTGGGCAAGATCCGGGCGTTCGTATAGTCTTCGTAATAAGATTCAGGCCGCGGTCCTTTCCCATTTTTATCGGCCAGATAACGCAACAGGACATATTCTTTTCCCTTAATTGTGACAGTCACTTTCTTCTTATCAAGCCAATACTGTAATTCTCTTTCCAGTGTAGCGATATGACGTTCAAGCCAAGGGAGATCGCCGGTAACAGCGAAGTAACTAGCCACCATTGCAGCTAGCAGAGGTGGCTGACTTCGACCTAGATAATAAATACGACTGCCGTTCGGAATATAGCCCAACTTGTCAACGAGATGTAAAAGATTTTCTATCATGCCTCTCGCCGTTTCCGTCATGTTACTTATCAATAATCCTCGTATGACCCAAAAAGAATCCCAATAATAAAGCTCCTTGAACCGCCCTCCGGGAACGATGAATCCATTTGGTACGTATAGAAAACTATATAAATCAGGATTTTTGGCTACATCATAACTAACTTTCCGTCCTAATTTTGCCCATATTCCAATAACATCTTTTGCAAATTCTCTTAGCTTTGGGTCTGTTATTTGCTGCAATATTGGTGGATCTGGTGAAAAATCTGGCGGTCTCCAAACCTCGAGTTCCGCGCCCTCCATAAAATGTTGATCAACAAAATTTCCCAGTTGGTCTCGCGATGGATTGCGGTTCGTCTCGTGCATTAATTTATCAAAGTCGGATAATGTTTCATTTTCTGAATGAACCAGTTTTAAATCGACGAAAGTTTTGGAGTCGGGAAAAATGCGGGCGAGTTGTATTCTATGGAGGAGTTCACCTTGACAGTAAACGGAGGAATTACAAACGGGAACAATTGTCAATGCTTGGGCACAAGCGCCAAGCAGGCCCAACACCGGGTAGAGCGGCACATATCGATAAATCCTTGGCATTAACATGTTGATGGGTTCTTGTCAAAGTTTTCGTCGGACACTAGCTGGTCCGAGGGCGAATGCGCGCGATAAACATAACCTTTGTACGTATGCAGTGCGAGAGGAGCGCGCGACGAGTACCGAGTGCTCAAACGACCGGCCAGGAACTGCCATTAAGTGTATCGAGCGCGCCATTGTCGATGTGTGTTGTGTCACAACGTCCTGCCTCGTCGTCCCATTGCAGTAGCCGATACACGATGCACTTTCACTGCCTCGTAAAGCTTAGCAAAATACGCGAAACGCCAACTAGTTTACAGCTCGTATTACATGACTACGTCGCGTCCTTGCTTACAAGTGAGGTGAGAATTGTCAATACTGACAACAGACTTGAAAAAGACACAATATTATGTTAATAAATTGTCAGTGTCTAACTTGCTGTCATTGAGTGTTGCCCTATTGTGTTCTGGTCAACTCAATTCTACAGACCTGTATCAAATATGTCGCGTGCTTATTAAGTTGAATAAATAATAAAATCAGTATTCCATTTAAATACTCAAACTTATGACTACCTTATCAAAGACTCCGCCTGAAATTTATCTTCTTTAATTAAAATACAATGAAGTTAGAATCTATTTCTGATAACATTAATGAAAAATCGCGTTATTTCTATGCTCAATGACTTTTGTCAATCTCAATGTCATATTTGACATAATCATACAATTTATAATACATATAATTAATTATAATTAGTGTAACGCAAGACAATTTATACAACATCATACAGCGCCTACAAGATAACACCGAGTGTTATATTTTCATTATGTTATCTTCCTATTAGTTCATCGTAAGGACCTAATACGTAAAATTGGTAACAAAATATATGAATTATAAATAAATAGTCCCATATCGTATACTCAGCTTCCCCAATAATTATCTGTGCCAGATATCATAACGAATCACAACATATATTATAAAATTGTTATTTTTGTAATTATATCTAACGTAATAATAGGTTTACCGCAACAGATGTAATTGTGATTCATTTACATCAGGCGTTAATTTTGTCAAGTTTACCTTAATTGAACATTCCCTTACCGCGATCAAACTATTTGATTGAAGGTCTTGCAAAGTTGTGTTTATTGATTTTATAAGTATGATTTCAACCAAACAAGTGTGACCAATAACAAAATTAGTTACGAGAAAATTTTCCACTGAATAAATGAAAAACGAAATTACCTTTTTGTGATGAAATATAAATTGCGTATCGTAACTAAATATTTTCTAAATTTATACAATAAATATTATGCTTTCGTACAAGCATAAACAAATTTATTCGCATTATTTATCAAGTGAAACTTAAAATTAAAAAATCGTGATTTGTCTACACAATTTACAATATAACTTAGTATGTCCAGACCACCTACTAATCATACGCAAATGTCTGTATCATGCGGACCCATTTTTCCTTAACATATACACATATAGACTATGCACAAAAGAAAAATATTATCACAATTTAAGATTAATGCCATCACTAGACATCCAGTTTTATCATGCATGTGTGTGTGTGATTATGCGTGAGTGTGTAAATTAGAATAATAATACCGCTACGTTCTTTGTTTAAAAGTATAACACGCTTATATAAGCATAGATACATACTTACAAGTCCAAGGAATTTGTAAGCGACAATCACCAGTATTTTTGTGTTTCACTAGACACATTAAACGATGATTTTCTATAAGATTTCTTCTACCTATACCTCTTCTTTATACCCAAGGTATAAATATAGAAGGAAAGTCAAGTGCTAACCATAACAACTCACAGTAGGTGAGGTATTAGATATCTCAGTTACTTGAATAATAAGTATCTATGCGGTTGCATAAAATTTACAGCTGTGATGATGTATTATTATATCTAGTATTATTATTATTATACTAATAATAAGTATCGTAATTGCTGTTGTAAATTAGCAATGTAATATTACTTGAAAATACAATTAAATGAACAGTCCCTTTTTAGAGGTTGATGAACAATTTAAATATTTATTTTTCGTAATATTTACCAGTTTATATCTTGCATTATTTTTACCATACACCCAAAATACTACGTAAGTACGTACTTTTGGGACGATTGTACAATCAATGTACCGAATAGTACAGAATACAGAATAAATAACACTTAAACGAATGGTGTCAATGGTATGAGGAGGGAAGAATAAATAAAGAGTAATCAACATTTTAACTTTATTTACGTTTACAGATAATAAATTAGCAATTACTGCGCCAAAAAATATTACTTAACAACAATAAATGCTTTTAATAAAATATGTAAATAACGTCAACCTTAATAGTTAAAATAAGTTTATGTGTATCACAATTATAGATAGGCGTACCTAGGTATTAGAGGGGATAATATATTTTTATGGTCTTTGGGGGCACGCGGATAGTAAATAAGAACTTGTATAAACAAAAGTAGGCTCTTACTGAAAGGCATTTTTTTTCCGACATTAAACTGATTTCCCACGCCCCTTCCCCCTCGGTGCACCGATGTATTTATATAAACTAAAATATAAAATAAGGAAGTTATAAAGAAATAAATAATTAAAATAAATTCATGTCAATAAAATACTTAGTACATTCGATGTAAAGTTGTTTAGACATAAAATAAAACTATATTAGTCTTAAATTATTATCGTTTTAATTAAAATTCTTGAAGTAAGTAAGCTTACTATGTTACGAAAATATTTTTTTTTAAAAGTTACCCATTTTTAATACTTGGAAACAACGCGCTTTTACCTATAATGTAATTACTTTTTATTATTTGTTTAACGGAAAAATTATTTCCTAACCAAACGCTTCGATGGCACTTCTAAGACTTTCTACATTAGTAGAATGGTAACTATGTGTTTTGTTTTAACTTACAATATATTTCAATTATTTATTTTGTACAAAGACCTCTACACAAAAGTGATAGTGTCAGAAAAGTTATGCATTCAAATTCAATATGCCTTCAGATTTTATTTCTTTTTTACGTGCTACAACCAAGCGATAAAGGGAACCAAATGGTCGTGGCGCTGTCATAGAGTCTGTCTTATCATCTTGTAGCAAACTCGGTGGGCATAAAGTCAAAGATTAATTACACGAAAGGATTTCAGTAATCACCTACAGATACACAATGTAAAGCACCAAGTACTTGCGCGAGTAGACAAATTTCGTAGTAGTTCATCTATATATTTTAATTTAAAAGTATATGTGTTTTATTTCTTACAAGTCAGCGCTACTACTAGTGAATACTTTTTATTTCTTACCAATCAAAGTTTAAATATTAAACTGTGTCATTAAAATAAGCTAATATTACGTTAAAATGCACTTAAATAGTAACAACAGTCGCATTAACCTAAAAAATGTTTAGTAAACATTCAGTTTCAATTTACAGTTACATCATTACAGTTATATCATTACTTTATAGATATCTAAAATGATATATCAAATCATTGCTTTTAGCTAAAAATCCCTATACTTTTTAATCTTACAGAAAATTATGTTGGTGGACTCTTTCACCTTCGCGAAGGTGAATCTTTGTATCTGTCTTTCTACTGTTAATTGTTGTTTAAACAAAACTACTTAAAACGTATTTTAATAGTACGGGTTAATACCAACGATCCGCGGGATTACTACAGAAACATATTTATCGTCACCCCTAGCGTTGTGTTCTGAGCCCAACATAACATTTGATGCTGACATGTTAGTAGATTCACTGGAACTTTCGTTGTCATTCGAGGCCCTCTCTACCTTGTCAGATGCCGTCAGTCTGCGCCCGTATTTAGCTAAAAATTCCAGCACAACCCCGTTGGACCACCCGAAACCATCTTGAACTATATATTCTCCACCACCACCCACTTTTCCCGGTTGTTCCACGTTATACTTCTCAAACATCTGCTTGTTTTCCACAAATCCTTGATAGCAAGAACGCACCCAAGTTTGGGCTACTTGGAAAGCAAGTTCATTTGATTCAGTTGTTCCAAGGGCTTCCAAAGCATTGACCACAACACTGACTAGCGGCGGCCAAGCATTAGGGAAATCCCATTGCTCACCACTTCCAATTAAAGAAGTGGGAACTCCACCAGGGAAATCTAGACCGTGTGAGTTTTTCAAGTACTCCAAAACTCGCGAAGATTGAACTTTTACGAACATTTTATCGACAGCACCCATCCAAAGAGGAGCAACGTTACTGGGGTAAAAATATTTACGGTGTTTTCCATGAAATAAATCGTAGTCATACCAGATGCCATCATTTTCATTCCATAAAACTTCTTTAATATTATTCCTCCATTGTTTTGCCAGATACCCCCAATGAGCGCTTTTGCGTCCATTCTTTAACAAAGCTTGGAAGTAAGCTGCATTTTGCAAAGCATTTGTGAAAATAGCATTCAAATCTACGGGAATAATATCTTGAGTATGAATTGTAGTCAAGTTGCCGGTATTGCTTCCGTCAGGATTAATAAACCATCTGGAAGAGAAATCCCAACCGCTTTCAGCTGCGCTTTTTATTTCAACGTAAAAGTCTGTTTGACTTTGTTCAGTTTTAAAAATTTGCGCATTTGTGTAATCCTCGTAGTAAGACTCCGGACGAGGGCCCTTACTAGGGGCATAGTATCTGAGCAATGTATAAGCTAGCTTATCTTTTTCAAATGTTATTAACTGAGTATCCAGCCAGTATTGTAGCTCAGCTTCCAAAGCATCTATGTTTGCTTTCAAAAAATCAAGATCATTCGTAGCTCTTATATACAAGGACATCATAGCTGACAGCAGCGGTGGCTGACTGCGCTCTTGATAGTACCATCTGCTTCCATTGGGCACATGACCTAATTTTTTGAGTAATTGTATTAGATTTTCTATCATTCCCCGAGCCGTGTCTTTCATCCCACTTATAAGCAATCCATCAATAATCCAATAAGCGTCCCAGTAATAAAGTTCCCTAAAACGTCCTCCAGGAATTATGAACCCATTTGAAACAGGTATAAAACTAAATAGATCAGGTTCCTCAAAAACAACAGACTTGACCTTTCGGCCTAATGAAGGCCAAATTGCATTGATGTCTTTACCGTATTGTCTTAAAGTTTCATCTCTAACCCCACTGAGGAATGGAGGATCGGTGGAATAGTCAGTTGGGACCCAATCTTCAATTTCACTAGTCGAATCAAAGTATTCGTCAACGAATTTTTGCAGCTGCTCCTTTGTAGGATTGTCGTTCGTGTTTTTAAGTAATTGTTCGAAAGCCGCCAAGGTTGTTTCCTCGTCTTTTCGTAGTTGTAGATCGACGAAGGACTTGGAGTCGGAATACAGACGTGCCATCTGTACATGGTGCAGGAGTTTGCTGTCGCAGTAGACTGGTTTATTGCATGATGGAGGAAGGTCGTCAGCGGCAATGACAACCGCCAAAAGAGCCACAAACACGGAGCACTTCATCTGAAACAATTATAAAGGAAGAATTTAAGAATATGGTATTTAAATTAGTATACCTACTTCCAAAAAATAGCAACCATTATGATGTGAAGTAATAGATTAAACCTTTGAATAAAACATTCTATTTAATAAGTGAGTATAACAGGTGTATTATTACTACAGTCGCAGGATCCTTGTTAACGAATTTATGTTTTTATTGTGATGTTTCTATAGTTCTTATATGTATATTTGTCATTATAATAATTCCGCATGAATTCGCTCAGTGAATCGTGTTTTATTTCTATCGCCTGAATATAATTGCTTAATAACACAAGCCATTGAGTACAATAAAAAAACAACAGGTAAAAATATCTAAATAGCAGGTAAAAAATATACCTATCGTTCGCTTCATAGATAATAAAGTAAAAAACATAGGATAAAAAACTTGATCATTGACTTGATATGATAATTTTAAGAAGACATTTGGACCGTGTTATACAAAAATGATCCAAACCACAATATCTAATATGACAGAAAATCAAGTTTGACGTTCACGATTATTCGTTAATAGTATTGCTCCGAGTTTTTGTTAGGAAGTTATAGATTTTATATTTTATTATTATTCGATATTCGATTAATTTTTAGTCAAATATATGAAATTTATCATTAAAAGTCAATAGTTAGGTAAAATGTGGGTTGGAACGTTTCTGTTAAACACGGTCCATTATATTTATCGCGTTGGAAACTGTCTAATAAATAAGAGAATGGTTACTGAAGTTGATAATATCCCATGTGTTGGTGATTGATACGCCTTATTTCTAAATTAAAGTTAATTCTTCAAAAGACAATGTTACTAATATAGAAAGACTGTTAACGGATGTACTTATGTTTCATTATAGCGAATGAAATAACGAATTAGAATCATCAAACCGCATACAAGTTTATTTCCTTTACCACTAGATTTTTTAATCGATCGTTCATATCCATCCATCTGACATCTTCAAAAGTCCAATACTGGACGTAGACCTACGCTACCGGGTCCAAACGATACATATTGAAAGTACAGCGTAAACAATTTATTAACACGAACCTATTAAGAGGCATCACTCACTTTATCTCCCTTCTAGATCCTGGAGTAGTTATGGAAGTTAATATAGAGAATCTGCTAATAGTTTACTATATAATTACTTAACAGACACCTTAAAGCATTATGGATAAATGGCATAAACATGGAAGCTATTAATATAACCATACAATTAACGTGATTAATTCTTTCGGGTGGAGGTAAGTACACAAATAAATTGAACTAACGCTTCGCCCTTGCCGCGCCAAATTCCCGAAGCGAAGCAAAGTCGGGTTACTATAGCGTACATGCCCTTGATGTGTAGACATTTTAAAGTAGGTAGTAGGATATATTTTAGAATATTATGATACCAATATCACAAATGTGCGAATAGCGTTGGCCGTGAGCGCGTGTGGCAACAGCAACGTTAACAATATTCATAACATTGGATTTTTTATTTATTTATAAAACCTTGAATAGCTTAATTGAATGTAAGCGTAGCCGTCAGTCATCTCGCAAATAGTATACAAAATTGAGTATTATCATATATTTACTACAATGAAATATTATTAGGCAAATATTAACCGTGTAATTTCATGACCGTGGAACCGCCGTGTTTTACGCTCACTTTCAGGAAGTAGATCTGCGCCTACGCACTATTTTATGAAACTATTATATAGAATATCTATATTTTATAAATAATAAATGAATGTTTGTCTGTATGTCCTTTATATTCGTAGAATCGTAAACGATACATTTAATCATGTGATGATCTTTAGCACAGTTGTTGTGTATGGCCCACGAAGGTTTCTAAGTTAGTACGACCACTTTTCGACAGGTGGCGCCACTGTCATTTCAATTATTTTCATATATTTCCGTGGCAGCTCATGTTATTGGCGTAGCACCGCGCGCAGGGTTCGGCTAGTAAATTATAAAATATGATGGATGACACTGATGTCATTCAAGTATTCTGGAATACTTTTTAACATTCTTCAACGTAATTGACTTGTACGGCTAAGAAGAAGGTGCTTTCTCACCAATAAATCAGATTTTCCTAAACTTAGTTCATAATATCTGTTATACCTTCTTTTACCTATTAAAATGCTAAAATTTATGTACTTATCAGCCTTCAGCTTACCATCGGCCCTAGGCTATCTGATGACAAATTGTATCAGACCATACCAGTGAGGTGTCTTTTGTAAGTAGGAGTAACTGTTAAAGATGAAGATTATAAGCCTCAGAACAGACGAAAAACAGACAGACCACCTTATGACCACTTAATATCACCGTTTGAACGTACACGAGCAACATGATCGTGAGATGTGAGGGTTACTAAACTCCAAAAGATTATTATGACCAAATTTGATCGAGTGGAAATAACTCGAAAATTTCCCGAGAGAGATCCAATTTGTTTTTTACACTTTCAAATAACAAAAGGCTTTAGCATAAAGTAAAGTAAGAGGTGCAGAAACTTGTTAATTTCAACGTCAACTCATATTAGGTTTGTCATCCGAATATTTCCTCCCACAATTTGATATATATAATTATACAGCAGATTGGTACTCAATCACGATAATAATACCTACTTGTACTTAAGGCTGCCCTTGATTTTCATCAATCCATCACAAAGAACGACCTTCGTCTATATCTAGTAATAGCGTTACCCTCATTTTTTTCTAACTAGAAATTACTAGTTTAAACGTTGTTCTGCCTTTGTCCAATAACAATCAAGACATTCACGGCCCCGTAGCCTAGTTGGTAGTGACTCTGCCTGCGAAGCGAGGGGTCCTGGATTCGAATCCCAGCCGGGGCAGATATTTATGTGACAGATAAATATTTGTTCTCGGGTAATGGGTGTTAGTGACGTGTTATTTGTGTTGT
>DWPA01005750.1:0-11539 GCA_018251375.1 Calpodes ethlius
TAATACGCACATAACTTTTTTGAAAATTAGAGGTGCGTGCAGGATTCGAACTCACGCCCCCACGTTCGAGGAACCAATGTTCGAACCACTAGGCTATCACTGCTTTTATTAGGTTAAGGAGTACTAAAATCAGTAGGAGGTGTATTTACCGAATCATTTTCCATAATATTTTCATATTTTGAAGATGGGTGGTTTTAATTAACTATTAAACTATTTGTTTTGGTTTTGCTCTTATATTTCATAATTTCGATAATATTCTAATTATTTTTTAATTTCAATTTCCAGTCAATTAATCTTAGTCACATGAATTACAATTGATAAGTTATAAAAAACAATTTCAATCACATTATATAAACAAGACAATATTGTACCGATTAAAATGTATTCACACATTTATTCACTAAAACGTTGTTGTATGTCATAAGATTGTTTGTCCCGCAAGAGGGTAAGTCCGACTCGGAACCTAAATCATCAGTCAACGCGCTTGCATTCACAATTAATTCTCTAAATAAATTACCGCTAATAGACACCGAACGTAGTGGCCGGTAGTTGTAAAACGGCGGGAAAGCAACACAAAATGGCGGACACAACCGCGATACCCGCGGCCATTACCGTACGTCACGCGGTCATTTGTCCCGTGCATCACTCACCTGCCCGCGTGACGTATCGCCTGCTTTATTGCGAATTCCGTTATTCTCTACTAGTATAATAGTCCACGAGCGTGCACTACATGCCGCACCGCGGGCAAGTATTTAGCAAGAATTTTATGGCACCTATTAGCTACGTAGTGAGTTCTATTCGTTCGTTAACGTGCAATAATCATATACGTTATATAGGGGATGGAGGATAACCACATTTGTATTGGGATTTGAGATATTAAAGAATACATTTATCATTTTCATGGTCACGTTCAGTTTCATCTCAACAGAGCCGTGATAGGGTATTCGACCAACTTGGCTAAGGGTTTTACCGACTTTGCTAACTACACTTAAATTTTTATAATCAAACATAATTCTCTTATCAATTACAGTACCAGAGAACCAATAATAATAATGCCGGTTCATGTTGTCATAGAAGCTTTTGTCATAGGCGATTGTAACTATTTACAATCAGCTAGTTTAATAATAAATGATAATTCATCAATCGCGGTTATATTATTATAAGTGTACAGCGTTATAATATAAAATAGGTTTATACAGCCTTTCTTCATTTTATAAAAAAAGTCGAGTTGTTTTTGAAAAAGACCGGAATAAACATAGACAAACGAATAAACAATGAAAAAGGAATTTGTAATTGTGTCTATTGAATCAATACAAATTCCCATCAATACTTTTTCTTAAATATCTTTAATATAGACATTTCAGTTACAGCGTTATTACACGGATGTGCTGATGACATTAATAAAAATGACTGAGTTAAGCTTTTATTTAATGCGTCGTTAGGATAGGTTGAAACCAATCATAATTTTTATTTAGCATATTTAAAAACACTATATTTTTAACTAACCTAACACACTCATACCCCCGCACTAGGATTCCCTGCATCACGGGTGGCATGGACAACACAAAGACACGTCGCCAACACTCATGATCCGAGAAATAATTTATCCGTCATATAAATATCTGCCGGTCGGGAATCGAACCCAGGACCACTCGTTTCACAGGCAGGGTCACTACCAACTACTTATACAGCGTTGCAACATGTTCCGCACAGCCTCCCCGGCACAGCTCAGCCGCTAGGTGGCGCGAGCGGCGCGGGATGCAGTATCTCCAACAGTTTACCATTAACGTTCGCACGTATGTTGGGAGCCAACTCTGATAATGATCTGATTTGTACGTCTTTGCGTTATACGGGAGCTTAGATTTACATCTATAAGTATTATACACGTTCATTTACACTAATATTATAAATGGAAAAGTGTGTTTGTTTGTTTGTTCTTTTATCACGGCGCAATGGAACGTTATTATGGTTTGATTTTTAGTGTGGAGATAGTTAGAAGGCTGGTGAATGTCATGGGCTAGTTTTTATCCCGAAAAACATCTTATTCGTATAAGTAGATCTAATATAATGCGTATTTGAATCTCTCCATATCCAAAATAAGGAGGTAAAGTTAGTTTATATTTGACATACTACGTTATTACGGAGTGGATTAAGCTATGTATTTAGTTTTAATTATCCGTTTTAGTTATCCGGTTGAATGGAATCGGTGCAAACTGGACCTTCTAAATAGAACTTGGAATAAATAATAAGAATCATCTGATGTTATTTTTGCTTACGCGAAACTAATTATGAACATAAACTTTTCTGTTAATATTCTTCAATTTATTATTAAAATATATTTTTAAATGGTACTTAAACAACTTATAAGGATCAAAATATCGATGTACAAAATGCCTGCAGGCTAACATTACCGTAATACAATTGAATGCGCACAGCGCACGATTAGTTTGAATTAAAATAATGTAAGAAATCTTGTTTAAGTGAATTATGTAAAATTATGGATGGTATTTCATTATATTCAAATAAATTTTATTACATGGCTAACATTGATATACTAATGCAGCTCAAACCATAATAAGTAAATGATATATTATTTATTTATTTTCAACTCATTTTTGCGAACCTGGCACTCTTTAAAGTACCTTTTTTTTAACGTTAACCATATATAAAAACCAAATTATAGTAAAAATCAGTGAAGTATATGTTATATCCTTTACAGTAACACCAGTCCCTTCCGCGTTTCCCCGGCGAGATCACAGCGAGTGCAGATCAAGGTGCGGTGACACCGGTGCGATATAGCCGAACGATCGGCTCCACTCGTTACGGTGACCGGGTCGTAAACCGCTCGCTCGGAACGCGCAGATACCGTTCGCTGCGGGATTACTGCGTCGGCTGCGTTACACCGGTAACGTTAGAACAAATCTAAATTTGAAAAAAGAACTGTCATGAAGCCGATTTGAAGTTTTTCTATAGAATTTATATCGATGAGTCCTATGTATGGGGAAAATTTAAGTTTCAATAAAAATCTGAATTTAACGAATAAAAATCGTGTTTTCTTGCGGTTTTTTTTTAATATCACATGATTCATTATGTCGATAAGAGTCGTTTACCATAAAAAAATATATCAACTAGTTAAAGTTGTATTTGAGTTAAAGTCATTATTTAACGATTTTTATTCAATAGTTAAGATTTTTTATCAAAAGTTAAGAATTGGAGCGGTATAATTATAACATGTCAAAATTTAGAATAATCTGCCAATTAGTTACGTAAGTCATTACTTAAACTCATGTAATTGTTTTAATTTCACTATAGATACATAGTAAATAACTGTCACAAATATATGTATATATGAAAAAAATAAATGTTAACTTACGTATGGTTTTAATAAAAAAAATACTATAGTAAGTATCTTTAATAAGACTGTAGTATAATTATATCCCTATTTGGGATTATATAAACCCACATAGCGACAGTATTTTACAACCCACGGCGAAATAAATAGTTTTCTTCCTCACACAACACTAAAAGAGATGGAAAAATATTATCTCCTTGTGTGTCCCCAATTTCTTTCGCTACCTTATTTTATGGGGATTATACGATCAGCCTCCACCTTGTCAACGTTCTTACACATACCCAGGTTGGACATTGCAAAGCCACTTAGTTATCTTTGCTCTTATATACTACGCTATGTTGAACGGCGTAGGGTCCAAGATCGCTTGGCAACAGTGCAACAAGCCCGTGTATGTAGGGTAGAGTGGGGAAAATTGACTTACCCTAGATAAGGATAGTAATGGCCAGTGTTTTTCTTCCGAAATTACGTTTAGACGTTAACTGCATGCCTGTTTACCTTTATTTTTTGTTATAGAAAGCCTCTTTTATTTGGCTGTTTAGTAAAAGAACTGTTAAACTAAAATGTCATACACTTTAAGTTCAATGAATAAACGCATTAGTCTTAAAATACGAGCCTGTAGATATAAAAATACTAACCCTCTTCTAGACGAAGTGTTTCAAGACAAACGATCGATTCGATCGTGAAGTTATGTAGGCAAGTGATATAATAATCTACGGTAATATTTTTTTTTATTTTGACGGTTTTATTATAAAACATAGATATGTATCAACAATTAATTTTTCTCCTTCATCAGACCCTTGGATCTATCTTATACTCGTAAGTGCAAAATTTCTTAAAGACCGATTCAGTAGTTGAAAACGTTTATTCAAGAATTTACGATACTGTGTAAATAATTGTTATTTACGTTAGAAACTACTATGATGGTTTTCTTAAGAAGAGAATGATAATATTTCAGATAGCTGATTGTAGTGATTTCAGGCTTACTATATCTGGTGGTTTCTCAGATAAATATATGTGTAAAAATAAATAAAATAAAATGCAAGTATATTAAAAATTAATATAGCCATACACAACATTTTAAACTTATGTCAAAGCAATTCTTATGAAGATGGGCTATAGCACATAAACTGAATATTTTAAGTAACTATAAATAATAGTAAGTATTATCAGTAACTGTCAATCGAAAAAAAATGTTGGGTAGTTTCATGCCGTGTCTTCTTTCAGGACATCCCATCATAGGGTTTTGTTATATTGACTTTTAAAAAGTGGTTTAAAAACTTGAAATAAATATAATTTCATTAGAATAAGAATATTAAATCCGTGTCAACAAAATGAAAAGTTTAAAAATCAAACTTTTCAATGAGTTATTTTAAAATTTATATTTCATTTGCAAATCCTGTTTTATGACCTAAATAAATTTTGTATATAATATTATCCAATTAATATATATTATTATCTATAATTATGGAAAAAGCAAAGGTTTGTCGCTAAGCCTATAAGTCTATCTAGTTTTAGCAGAAATAGTTGACCTATTCTCGCTTTGATTACAATCCCATCGGCGGCCTGACTGTACCCATTCAATGAACAGAACCTTCCACTCTCTATACGACTCCACGCCTCATTGACTTCCCATTGTAAGAGTCACCATGGTTGTTAAAAGTAAATTAGGGACATGAAGGTAAATGTTAAACGTTGGGTGCTTTATGTGCACATCACCAAGTTATTACAATTTTGTACTGGGTTAAAATATAATTGATTGTATGTATTGATAATTAAAAGTCCACTCTCCTAATTTGCGCCACTCAGACCTTTCAGCAGTGGACTTTTAAAGGCTGATAGATAGATAGATAGATTGATAATTACAATTATAAAAAAAATATGTTTAAGTATGTATACTTTTAAGGATCGAAAAAAATGTATGCCGATTAGTTTGTAAAAGACGTATTAAACCTATTATTGTGGTACATAAAATGACTTAATAAATTTTCAATGTGAGTGAGGTATGATCATTTTATACGAAGTATTATATTGTCCAGTCATATTATATTCTTGTAAGCCATTAACGGTTTTAATGCTCTTCGAAGCATGTAAGTATTAAAAAAAATCCAATAGCATCACTTTTATTACGTATGGTGCCTGTCATTGCTTACGATGGTTTGATCACGTAGGGTTGTCACAAGTCTCCGGACTATTCATATTCGTGTAGTTAAATTTAAATACATATTTTCAGAGGTCTGAAATTAATTAATTAAGCCTCTACTAAATTAATTTAACTTGAATTAACTATCCCATTTTCAATTTATAGATCGCTATTTTTTCGTTGGTGTTTTATCCTAAAAATGTGACAGATATTGTATTTCTAGTGAGTATAAATATTTTTACCCGTAACCTTACCTTTCGGCGACCAGCGACTAATTTATTGCTATCGTGTTCACGCTTCACCGAGCCCACCGTCCTCCGGGCCCGGCCGCCACGTAGCCGTCAGGTATGATTTAACCGGTCACAGCCTTCGACACTAAATTGAACTTAATCCACTGTAGTCTGAGTAACTGTATTTTTATATACATATATCATTTTATATCCGAACTCTAATTTATTGAATTTCTTAAAAGAAAATTTAAGTTTTCTATTCATTTTATACAGCAACATATAAAAAAGTATTACTGAATTTAACAAACGCATCTCACTTTCTATGACCGTTCTCAATATCTTATCTATCTGCTCAAATTAGTTGCGTAGCGACTGTTAAGATGTCTTAGTATTTGTAATAAGTGTAACTGGGGTCAATTTTCTGAATATAATAATTGAATGTAAATTACGAATTAATGTTCTAACTTATTATCCAAAAGATGGAAACTGCAGAAAAACCGACATAAATAAGTACAAAAATGTTTTAAAACTTGTACTTTGCCTACGATAAGGTTATAGACAAGTAAATCTTCAACTTATGGCCCAAAGACAAATTTATAATCATTGAATTCTCGGTTGACTAGGTCCGTCGCCGGCCAGGTATGATTTAGGGCTCCGGCGCAGACAGGGGCACTAAATTAAAACCTAACTCACTGTAAACTGTTTCCGAGGAAACTTTCTTTATTAGAAATCGGTGGGACGGAAATTTGGATGCTTTACGTAGTTTAACACGCGATAAATTACTACACGAGGTATTCAAGAGTAATGTTTGCTAATGTAGTTTTATATTATAATCAAATTATTATCGACTGAGTTCCAAAAAAAAACAAATTTTAGTGTAAAGTGTAACGACATCCTATCTTTATAAAAATTAAGCTTATATTATTACTATCTGTTTTATTAAAAAAAAATGAAAAAATATATTCCGAATCTGTCAGTATAATATTATTCATAATAAAAAAAAAATTTAACGTTGAGCTAGTTTATATAATTTAAACTTGCGATCACATATCATTACACGGAACGATAGACCAGAATGAATACCATTACACAATAACAAAATTATTTAAAAACCTGGAGACAGTACTGTAAGTACACCATAGACTTCTTTACAGATATTAAAATATACTACTGATTTAAATATAGGATAGAATAAAGATTGATATATTTTTGAGATGTATTTACAGCAACTAACCTTACCTAGTATTAAGCCCAGTCGATTATATTACCTAGAGCTGTCTTCATGTTCTTCGAACCAAAATCACCTTCGCACGGGACCAACCCCTTCACAGCAACGCCGTAAGGAACATTTAATTTGGCGCACGTAAATAGAATAGATAGGGGCTATTAGCGAAGTTGGTTCGATAGCCGCAGCCAATAAAAGTTTTTCGATTAGCACCTGCCGCAGCGGCAGCTCAACCACTAGTCGCTACGTTCATTACGGGAACTTTTGGAGGTTTTGTACATACACACAGCGGTTTGATAGTGGCTCGGATGGTCGGGGGTGCGAGGTTGGATTGTACACACACTGTTGATCTTTTATATTTGGAATCAATTATCATTTGCTAAAGTAAGGGAAATCATTCGCGAGTAAGAAGGGGGCTTAGGAGTTATCTGAAAGTTTCCTTAAAGCCCGCTGCAAGAGATTCGTTCTCTCATCGCCTTCAAGTATGTATATTGGTATCCAATAAGAAGTCAGGAATGCCGTGCAAAACAAATAGTAAACTAAAACTTTTTCAGGTGGCAATGTAAATTACAATAGTACTGGTCCATTACCAGGTGCATTAATATGCAGCGGCGAGACCTGCGCTACGGGCGACTCGTCTGGACTGCTAAGAAGGGTCTAATTTGTTCATGAGAATACTGCTGTATTTTTTATCAATAGACAACTATAAATCGATAAATAGTATGTATAGTGGTTCACGTTCATGTGGACTTTTTAAATTAAAACTCATTTCAAAAGCTTTAAAAATTCTTTATGAAAGGTTCTCATAAATTAAATGATTATTTTAAAGATACCTAAGTTTCATATAGAGGTTCTTGCCGCTACTTCTTCTGACAGTACTTGCGTTTGAGATTTTTTAAAGCGATTACTTAGATTGACTTTCGAAGTATTTGTTAAAAAAATCCGAATTAAATAAAACCATTTCTTTTCAATAAGAGGTTATGAGTTATTACTAAGTTAGTGCGCTTTGTCATCAAGCAGGAGGTAGTTATGTACCAGAGAAATGTTTGTTCGTGAGTTGTGGGTCCTCGTAATTTGTTTTATAAGTGCATCATAAATTTATGTTTCTTTCTAAATCGATTCCCCAATAATAAATCCAATACACCTAGCCACTGTCATTAACTAGCAGACGCTTAACCCGCGTGGAGTCAATAGTTCAATATTTACGAGTCGGGGGTCGAAACCGCCCCTAGTGTTGTGTAACTGTCGATTATTAGGACTACTTTTAGGTAATATACGCAACGTGTCGCAACGATTTATTGTTGAATATAATTACCATTTTTAGAATAATGAATACAGATAAAAATACATTTATTACTTAATTATCTACGTGCTTGACAATAATTTTGTTTCAGACTCAAATATTTGTCATGGTACGTAATTTAATGGATTACGTATAAAAAAATGTGTGTATGTAACCTATGTATTTAACGTGAATGAAACGCGTATAGACGAAGAATTTGTCACAATTATTTGTATGTGTTCTGAGCTTCACAAGATACATTAGGCTGTGGACCTTGCTTGTTCTTGTTGGATACGAAGAGAGATCCCGTGTCAAACCATAAGTTGATTCTACATAATTAATATAAAGATCTCGTCGTCCTTGCTATAAAGACCATGGTTGACAGCGAAGTACAGGTTTGGTTTTGGGCAAAAGTGTTTAATATCAAAGTTACGAAATAATATGCGTGAGGCATTAGAAGCAGAAATAATTCCACTTATCTATTCAAATATTCTATTCGTCTTAAACTAATACAATATATAAAAAGTAACCTACATGTATTAATGTATTGCTGCGCAGTGACCTTAATTTGAATAAGGATTCTAATTTAAACTTAACGATTATTTCATTCAAAGCTATTAGTAGGAATGTAAACAAGTCCCCATAAATTCGACATTCACAATCATTCGTACAGTCGCATCACTAGTGACCTCTGGCTCTCGAAGATTTATGCTTTTAGACAAGTGCCGTCGGTCAGGTGCGTTGATTTACTGCAACATCTGATCGCGTGGGGTTGTTCGGGCCCCGTATAGCGTATTATTGCCGCATTTTTACTTCTACGTAACATGTTATATGAGGTTATACGTAAACTCCTTTAATATAGGGTGTTTCGAAATTTGAGTAATGATATATTTTTTTTATTAATAGTGGAGGTTTTGTAGGAAGGCATTTGATTAGTAATTATTGCCACCTACTGACCAGTGACTACCAAAAGAGGAGTTACTTAATTTTGTGGCTGGTGTTGAGGAAACTAGCGAGCACGACTCTTAATTCAGTGACAATCCTTAGGTAAATAAATAAAAGAATCGATAGAGCAGTTATGTGCTAATTAGATTATGAAGTTGTTACAAATATCTTTTCATACTGAGTCATCGTTTAAACAAATCCCTATTATAATTCCGAAAGAAGTAGTTGCGAAAAACTGTAAAGGATTTTTTTTATTTAATTTGCAGGTAACTAATGTATTATATACTTACATTAATTTATATTTGACTAAAACCTAATAGGTATCGCCTTCAAAATTATTTAGATTGTTAATAACCTGTTCATATGCACGTCTTTTTTTTAATTTACATAATGATATTTCTGATAATTTTGATGGAAGAAGACTTATGTTATTGTTCAATAAACGGTGAAGGAGATTTTTCTAAAGTACCATAAAAGATACTTTTCAAAACGTATCATCCTCCGGTAGATATTACCTGTCTCCCGTTGTTATACAAACCCCTCGAGCGGCAAAAGGCTTCTTAAAAATATTACGTCACTTCATCTTTATTCAAATTCAAGTCCTCGCTTACAACGTTTACGTCGAGTCGATTATCTTTGCGCTCGTTCCCCTTTTCTATCCAGTTACGTCGTAATTTTTATTTTCCACAATTCATCACGTCTTGCCGTCCCGCCGTCACGCCGTCACGGCGTCACGTCGCGTGACAGGTGACGCTTGTCGCGCCTGCAAATTAATAAATTGCGTTTTCCTGGTTACTACACTTTGCTGCTCGCGGCTCGAGGTAGTCCTTTTAAGTTTAAAAGATTTGAAAGCAACAATTTTTTTTGCTACATAAATTCAAATTGTTAATCAAAATATTGATGACGTAATGCATTGACAACGTCTATTTACACACGCACACACACATTTTAGATAAAGTCAGAACGGGTCAGATATGACCGTTTTGTATATTGATCAAATTACTCATTTGGTAAGACAACTTTACCACAAGTATACATATAAAAGTAACTCATTACCTCCTGAACAGAAGAGTCCTCTTACAACAAAGGCCCCCTGGAGAAACGTTGACAATATTATGCAGGTGTTAGCAATTGGCTCACGTTTTCGACGGCGATAATTAGATGAACCTCATCAGAGCGCCCTCCTTGTGCCTTGTGGACTAATACGGTTATTGTGAACACTCTTTGCAGCTTCTGCATGAATACATCTATACGTATTCCGCCCGGCTCCTTACACAATCTTCTAATTAAGTTCAGTGTTTCTGGAACGTATTAAATAAGTACCTGCTACTTAATTGTAAGTCGTTTGCGTACTGTACAACGGTTAGCGAATATTCATAAAATGAACTCAACTTCAAGTTTTTAACAATCTTTATAAGATTCATGATATTGGAGTACTTGAAATTTTATTTTTTTATATAACCTTGTCAAATTTTCTATTTATGGGTAAACGATTAAAAATAAGAAATGTTTGGAAAATATAACCATAGATAATTTAAATAAGCTATATGGATTCGAAGTAAGAAAAAATCTCTATTTACAAGTAGTCTCTGAAAAATATAACGTAGATTAAACCTTTCATGAGCGGATGGGATATTAGACTTCGTCGCAAAGTTGGTTGCTTGTTGTAAATTATCTTTATCTATGCCACTTGGGTCACAGAGCAGTTTAGTGAGGAAAATAAATCTTTCTAAACATGCCTCCAAAAGTTACGTGTTTTATCCCCAAACTATGTCCCGTGTAACAAAACAAAAACGAAAAACAATTAGGCAACGCTAACAAAACCGCTGTCACGTCGGCCGCAGACAGCGTGTCACGTCACGTGCGACAGGTAACGTGGCAATTTTTAACATGGCAACATTTAAATTAAATTCCGAACCGCCCGCGCTCCACGGTCGCTTAATTTGGGCAATTTCAGATAAAACGCTTATCTTACTGACGTCACTTGGGTAGGGTTACTACTTTCGAATGCAGTTAACGTATCTTGGCGGGTTGTGTTGTTCTTTTTTTAAATGGCCGATGTGCATAAATTTTACATGTAAACTGAAATAGTAAAACCTCTTTATATCTTAAACTCCTTCCTTTTATATATCAGCAGTGTGCTGGAATATGACCACTTCGGTATTGCTAAGTGTTACCTCTATTATTTGAATCGGGTAAAGGTCCTTATTATGTGTCATGGAATACGCTACTAATTCAATACTCATGATTTTAAACACATTTATTTATGGTTATTAACCTATTTAAACGATTAAAGTTTTTGATAAAAATATCACATAAATATAAAAGAACACAGTACAATGTTTATACATCCATCATAGAGATT
>DWPA01005751.1:0-11538 GCA_018251375.1 Calpodes ethlius
ACATAATTATTTTAAATAATGTATCTATTGATTAATGGAATTATGCACGCATAATTCAAATTAATCTTCGTTTTTTAAATATTGTATGTTTTCCCTTCGTATGTTAATTAAAAACCAATATAATTATTCGATAACAATATAATTTTCAAAATGATTGAATACTACCTGTCTCACAAAAAAAAAAGATATAAGTAAATTCCTACAATTCCTTATATATACACGAAAAAATATTTGAATTTGAAAGTTATGTGGCATATAATTACATAAATAAAAAAACAAAATTGTGTTCTTTTATAACTTTAGATAACCAAACAACAGTACGAAATTATAGTACTTTGATCTTTCTTTGTCTTTGATAGATTTATCGTATCACGGTGGTTAGGTTACATTCATTTACCAGAATGAACACTTCCATATTAATTACAAATACACATCCATTCTTACCTGGTGGGTATTGGTATCCCAAAACGTGACGGTCTCATTGCCAGACACATAAGCTAAGGTGTTGCCATAGTAAGCGTATTTGTGATCCGGTTTTACGTTAGCAAAGTATATAAATGAATCGATTGCAATGGCAAGTCGCAATGACCGCCTTTCCCAGGACAAAGCCTGCATCGAGCCTGCCGGTACACGGAGTGTTCGGATATGCTAAAAAAATAATTGAAATGTACAATTATATCTGAAAATAACAGAGAGCATAGGTATATATGGCACAAAGTGTAACCGTTCTAACCATAGATCCAAATTTCTAATCGTAGTCTATGGTAGAAACACATTACACCTCCTTCTCAGGATATGGTAGTGACTGTTTGGTGATTCGAACGTTGGTTTTGAATTCTGCACGCATCTCTGATAATGTACGTATTACAAACCAATTATCACTTGCTTCGATGAAAGAAAACGTCGTGAAGAAACTTGCTCGCCCGAAAGTTATTCATAATGTTCTCGAAGGTGTGTGAACCAATCTACACTTGGCCAGCGTGGTAGACTATGGTACTTACCCGTCAGATTGCGAACCCAGTAGTGCGAAAGTTATGAGTTGTGATTATGTCTCAGGTAATAATAAGGACTATTTTATAGAACAACTTCTTTGTAAAAATATAATTTATTATCTAATGTGTACTCCCAACAATTATTTACACTATAGTCGAGAAGATATGCTAGACATATTCAGATTTAACCAACCTTGAAAGCAAAGGGCCGCTAAAGTATACAATCATATAAGAAATGAGTATGTAAGTCGATCATTAATGCTAGGTTTAAGTTTTATGATCTATTGTACATTAACATTTATTACAAAACTCAGAAATAAAAGTAAATTTAATTAATGACTTTATTTAATTTTGATATTTTTTTTTTATTACTTATAATATTAACCGAAAATAATCTCACGTGATGATAAGAGACAATAGAGCTGAAAATAATGGTAAGTCCAGACATTTAGTAATATACATTAGTAGTCCTACATTATAGGCAGTGTAAAACTTTTGAAAATCTCTAATTACATTTAGTTAAACAAAACTAAAATAAAATTAATTACCTCTCCATAAGCAGAGAAGAACTGGACAGCGTTTGCGTTGTCTTGGGTAAAGCCAGCAATGGCCAATACGGTACCATTGTGATTCCAATGACAATCAACTATTGTCATATTTGTCTCCACGACCACACTATCTGTGAACAGTTAATATAACTATTTTTTAACTAAAAAAAACGCTAACATACTCATACCCCTGCAGTAGAATTCTTAGTGTCTTGGCTGGCACGAACAACACAAATAACACATCACTAACACCTATGACCCGAGAACAAATATTTATCTGTCATATAAATATCTGCCCCGGCCGGGAATCGAACCCAGGACCCCTCGCTTCACAGGTAAGATCACTACCAACTAAGCTACGGGGCCGTTATATGTCAACCATCACAAGCATTATTATAAAAAGTAAATAAACGGAATAAAAACCTTCTTCGGAGCAATGTCTCATGAGCAGTATGATGCCACTTCTGTAAGAAATGACCAACACTGGTCTGTTCGGCGGCGCTCTACCAGAGTACCAATACACACTTACTATATCCATTGAACCAGTTATACCATTCCTTGCTACGGACATCTGAAATTGACGTTCGTGTTACTTTCACATAATAAATCGTTTTCCACCTAAGTTATGGTGTCACAATCAAAATGACCATTATGCATAACAAATTACAATTATCCTCTAGCCCAAGCCTACCTCTCCACATTGCATCCTCATAAATAACGGCGCAACTGTAGCGTGAGGTCACTATCCATCCTGTACATTCCATTTCAATTCCGGCAATTCTAACAAATTGTGGCAGGTATTTTTAATCAACTTTTTAAATTTCACAATGATAATGATATTATGAAGTTATTTGTAACAAAGAAAATGTATAGATCAAGTTAAAACAACAGAGAAGGCAAAAAGTGGTGCGGGCGAAACGAGGTGAGGCGAAGCGAGGGACGGTCAGGGCTGTAGCTAGAATCGAATTTGAAGTACGGCAGCGTTGGTTACAGGTAGGTATGGCGGAAGTAAAAAAATATTATAATTGATCTGCCCTCGAAGCACGGACTCCTAAACCGATCACCTAAACTGATATACATTCAATAGCTTTTAATCATAATAATTGATTTTAGTTTTTGGTATTTTTAATGTAGAGCATTGCCCCAAAATGCCGCCCTTAGCTACGACCCTGTGGATAGTGAGGTGAAACAAGGCATACAAATAAAATACAGTAGTTAATTAACTTCAACTTAATAACAAATATTAACGATGGTTGGTAATTTTTTTTGTTTTACCTTAAAATACATCAGTTTCGTTTATGCGCGCACTTACTAAATTACCAAGCGAGGTGCGGTGAAGTGACGCAAGTTTAGGAATCCAGGTGAAATGATGAGGGAACCTTACATAATGTTTTTAATCTACGACTATGAAAGAGAGAATTAAGGTTGTCAAGGATGTCCTTGAATAAAATAATGCGAAAATTCAAACAATTTAAACATGTAGGTATCATTGATACACTTACGCAAAGATTGTGTGGGAATATTTTTGTTATCACAGTTTTTACGTATTCCTATCATAGGGTCAGAAAACCAGCAACAGTGCAAGTTTCCTGCTTCCAATGTTTCTGATGTGTATGTGGGTTAGTGACCACTTACCATCAGGAGGCTCAGTTCCTGGTTTGTTGGCTTTTTACACAAAAAAATATTATAAAATACCTTAAGTCGTTGGAACATAATATTAGCCTTCACAGAATATTTTGGATTAAAATGAAGCCTGCATTTAGGTGAGTGCAGGGTCCATTATGTGAATATAAAGTCTGCCAATATATAATTTATCAATATAATACACTAAAGTCATTACGCTGTACAGTGTGCCAATATATGAAAAGTCCGCTGTAACATAATGAGAATATAAAAAAATATATAAATAACTGACTGTAAAATTTCCTTGTTCGTCATATAAATGTAATTCTCCATTTGTGAATGCAAAGAGTAGTTGAGTATTATCTGGCGACCATTGTACAGCCCTCAAACCTGGCCCCTTTATGTCTTTTCCCCAAACTCGTGCTCCATCCACGGAACCGACAATCACAGCCCCTAAAATGAAGATAATTGCATCTAAGTATACAGACGAAGCTGACATAAAATATAAATACCAAAGAAAGTTAGAAATACTAGCAAATTATTATTTTATTGCATAATTAGCCAACAAATGAGTAGAAGCAACATTTAGTAGTCATGACCACCCATATAATACCAAAGATTATAGTCACAGGTGTGAAAACCCATAGCATTATACTCAATATCTTTAGGATTGAATCTATGGACTTTTGACAAGAAGAACCATTAGCTTTACCTTTATACATTGTTCAGGAGAGTGCACCCAAAAGCAGGAGACACATGACTTGGGACTCAAGAATGGTAGGAGACCCAAGAATGGTAGGCAACTTACAGCATACATAAATCTTAACCACCCTTCAGTAAATAGCTAATTTGAAATTATACACTAGTAGTGAAAGTCAATTACCATCTTCATATGCTATACAAATTTTCTGTCCATCCGATCCCCAAGCCATACTTGCTACTGTAGATTTGTTTCTATTATTTATCATTTCTTCATACCATGATCCCTATTAAATAAAATATTGTTATTGTATATTGTAATTCAACCTAAAGTTAAGGAAATAAAATGTATCCATAAAGGCTACACTCTGTTGTAATTGGTACCTTATAGAGCATCCAAACTATAATGACACCATGTTCATCGCTTGTAGTCAACTTCTGAAACACTTCATTCCATATGGCCACATGAAGGCGACCTGTATGCCCTTCTAAACTTAAATTCATTGATAGATTTCCACCACCACTTGCTGTGAAAAATTAATTTATATTTAAATGGATATGTACATCAAAAAGGCACATTTTAAAATGTTAAACATCATAAGCTTATATCACTAAGTTCAATAATCTAGTATATAAGCCTGCACGGTGCCCAACTTGGCCCAATAATCTATTCAATCATATCATATGTAATAATTCAAAAATTATAATAATGTAAATGCAAACTAAAAACACGATTTGTTATTAACATCGACACCAGTCAGTCGAAATTATTTCAAAATTATAAAATGTAATTACATAAATAATATAAAACTCTACTCAATTATTGTAGCATAGTTTTCATATAGATCATTTCACTTTTTTTTTAATTTTCACATGCTAAGCTCTACGGCTACCTAAATAACTAATGTTTATGGGCTAATGGTTATGGTTCTGATATGTATATGGGCAAAATTATTTAAGTGAAATTAGTTGTTGAAATATCTCCCGTTCCGTTAAAAGATTATATTATTTCTGTAAGGTTAACAAAAACTGGAATAATAGCTGCTGTTAACACTGGTCAAATGATGCTTACCTGACTCTAATTTTAAAACTTTTAACATGCCATCTTCTCCACCTACAGCTATGTATCCTGATGAGCGATTCCACGAGATACAGGTCACATTGGATTGTTTCGGTATCGCTATCTGTAATATTTTTAATGAGATTGACATATTTAAACAGGATATATTTAAATAGTATGATATATAATTTTTATAAGGTATGTAATAGAACGAGGAAAGTTAAAATATACCTTTTTGCTCATATAAATAAACATTTTGATTTAGTTTTGTAAGAAACTACTTGGAAAACTGCGAACTTTAAAATACTTGATTAAATACAATATATACTCAATACTTCGTTCGAGTCATTAAATACTTCTTCGATATTTTAGTTTTTCATTATACTATCAAAATAATGTTCATAATGAAAAATTATAAACTTTTGTCATGTTTACTAATTTCTGATACGCGGCTAAGCATTCGTTGCTATGATACCATAATACTACAGACTGCTTCGACTTTTAATTCACGGAATAAACCACAGATATATATTACTCGAATCTAAGACAATACCTCGGAATGTTTTAATCACATTTTGAATCAGTTATAAATATAATGTTTAACCTGTTTTTTAAAGATAATTTCACGGAAACTTTTTTATACATATGTTTACCAATTACTCGAAGACTAATAGTAATTGGAAGCGTCCTTTTATAAAATATTGTATGTCTACCGTACTAGGTTGAAACGACGGTATCTAAGTCTATTAAAACTTATAATGACATATAGATGTCACACAATTCAGATGTGTATGTCAATTCAAAATAATCGATATTATTGCTGTTCGCTAATATTTTTTAATTTACCTTTTTAGTTTTACTCTACAATATTATGCAAAATTATTTAAAAAATAAATATAATAAATACACTCACATTATTACTTCACTATAGGTTGAAGTGATGATAGTATGTGCCACAAACCTAGAGAATAGAATAGAATAGAAGTACAATGGAATGCTGGAGTAGTATTATAAAAATTTAATTTGTTTTCTATTGAACAACTTTTTGAGTATCAGGTGAAATAATAAATTCGCAAAAATTCTGTTTAAAAATATAAAAATGTTAGGAAGGAAACAAAGTTTAAAGGGCGAGGCTGTCCTCGCAGATTATGGACCTGAAGAATCATTAAATGAGAGTGCGGACATCGAATGGGTTAATAAAGTAAGTTATATCAACTTTACTAGTTTCCTTACACTACATGCGTTGTTTTTTCCTTTAAGCTCGGATTAAACTAAAGCAATTAGCTTTAATTACTTACTGTCCTTAACTTCGCATAATATGAATGTATGTAAATAATGAAGTAACTTTTCTTTAAGCATTTATAAACAGTTTTTAACTTTTTATTATTAATTCTAAAACAGTTACATGGTAGACTGTTTTTGATTGTGAAATCTTTATTAACTTGTTTATTATATTTATTACTTGTTATTGAATAATAAGCTTTTCAGTCTTTTTTCACCATACATTTTTTTTCAATAAGAAAGCTTTTACTCTCTATAAGTACTGCAAAAAAATTTCAAAACCTTACTGATTTTTTCTATTTATTACTTTCACAGGTATGGGTTAGAAGAATATTAAGATTCTGTGCACTTATAAGTTTAGTATCTGTTTCTCTTAACACACCAAAAACTTTTGAAAAGTACCCATTTCTACAGACAACAACTTTTGCTATGGATTGTAGTGTCACCTTGTTATTCACAGCTGAGATGATTGCAAAAATGCATATCAGAGGCATTCTGAAGGTTTGTGTAACTATTAATATATAAAGTACTAAATTAATAAACAAGCAATTATTTTACTTATTCCATGTACCTATTTATATATAAAACAAAATTTGTCTATGTATAAAATGTATTACAGACATTTTATACATTCCAGGGAGATGTAGCATACTTAAAAGATCATTGGTGCCAATTTGATGCATCTATGGTATTTCTTCTATGGGTGTCCGTGTTACTACAGATGTTTGAATTGACTGGAATTGTGCCAAGATATAGCTACTTGAGTATATTGAGAGCTCCACGCCCTTTAATAATGATAAGATTCCTCAGAGTATTTCTGAAGTTCTCTATGCCAAAATCTAGAATCAATCAAATCTTCAAGTAAGTTGATTATCAATTTATTTTTCAATTATTTATGAGTCAAAGTATATTAAAGAAAAGTGTAAGAGCTAAGTCTATACCAAATCTTAATTTAAACATTTTGTTTGCAGGAGGTCAAGCCAGCAGATATACAATGTGACTTTGTTCTTCTTGTTTTTTATGTCTTTATATAGTTTGTTGGGTGTACAGTTCTTTGGAGAATTAACTCATCATTGTGTCAGAAATACCACCAAGCCCGAGTAAGTTATTGTTAACAATTTATTAGTTTACTTTATAATCAAAGTACCTATTTTTCATGTTAACATATTGTAAATTTTTCCCTTGTTATTGCTTACAGTGAAATAACTATAAATTCTTTAGCAATTCCTGATACATTTTGCTCTCCAGAGCCCAACTCTGGTTATCAGTGCCCTTCGTCCATGAAGTGCATGAAGCTGAGATTGTCAAAATATATAATGGGATTCAATGGTTTTGAAGAATTTGGTGAGTATAATGTTATAGAACACAACCTTATAATTTTTGAAATGTCTTCAAAAGTAAAATTTCATAAATATTATGAAATTTCTGCACAGTGTAAGGAGCTGCCTAGATAAAAGACTTATTGAAGGTATATAACTCTGTTTTTTCTTTTTGCAGCTACAAGTTTATTTACTGTGTATCAAGCATCTTCCCAGGAAGGTTGGGTTTTCATAATGTACAGAGCTATTGATTCATTGCCAACCTGGAGATCTGCACTGTATTTCAGGTAAAAACAAATACTTTTAATTTATGTTGTGTTTTAAATTCTTAATTACCATTTAATTAATTTAATATTGCCAGTAAAATAAATATAAAAATGTTATTTTTCAGTACCATGATATTCTTTTTGGCTTGGTTAGTAAAGAATGTTTTCATAGCTGTTATCACAGAAACTTTCAATGAAATAAGGGTGCAATTTCAACAAATGTGGGGAGTGCGGAACCCTATAACTAAAAGTAGCACCACTCAGTTCTTTACTGGAGATGACAATTGTTGGAAACTAGTAACTATTGATGAAAACAAGCATTCAGGTAACAAAATTGTTAAATGGACGGTAGTATGTATTCATTACATAAAAACACTTGAAAATTACGACTTACATAGTGCTTGCAATTAAATAGACAAAGTTTTAAACAAAATTGCATTACAAGTACCAACATATCAGACAAAGCAATAATGACTCACATAGTGCCTACAACACACAATATTTATCTTAAAAATATTAAAATCCAAGAACTCTTGGTCATTATTGTAAATAAGATTTAAATATTTAATTGCAAAATTATTTTTAGGTACTGCACCAGAAATTTTCCACAAAATGCTACGATCTGCCTATTTTAGACTTTTGGTGATGGGTGTGGTATTGGCCAATGGTGTTATTACTGCCACAATGAATTTCAAACACGATGACCACCCTAGAGACTTCTTTTATGAAAAGTACTACTATATTGAGGTATAACATCCAATTTCTCCTTATTCATTTCATATATTTTGTGTCTAACACTATATTTTGTATATGATTTACTTAATAAGGTAAAATAATAAGATAATACAATATTTAATAAGGTTGTGTTTATGGCCATAATTTATTTTTTGAAAGTTAATGCAAAAAGTTTTTAATATATTTTAAATTAAATCAATTACAATTGTTGTGGTGTAGTTCTTTAAAGAATAATTACTCACTTTGAATTTTTGTTTAACATCAATTGTTATTATGCAATTTGGAAGTAAAAAATATATAGTACATAATTATATTGTTATTAATAAACTACATACTACAATAGTTACATATCTGTTTTTAAGATATAATTAATAGGAATAAAATGTGTTATCAATATTACAGATTGCATTTACAATATTTTTGGACTTGGAAGCATTAATAAAAATTTGGTGTTTGGGTTGGAAAGGTTACTTCAAGCATTCCGTTCATAAGTTTGAATTACTGTTGGCCATTGGTACTACAATCCATATAATTCCTCAGCTGTATATGTCAGCTTTTACGTATTTTCAGGTAAATTGTAATTTTAGTAATAGTTTTTGTTTTATTGTAATGAAAATATTTTTTTTACTTACATATCTTAACAATGTCTTAGAAATGATAAGCCTGTTACTAATCATTATTAAAATTATATTTACAGGTTCTGCGTATTGTCAGATTAATAAAAGCATCACCATTATTGGAAGGCTTTGTGTACAAAATATTTGGTCCCGGCAAGAAACTCGGCAGCCTGATAATATTCACCATGTGTTTGCTCATTATAAGCTCTTCGATTTCAATGCAACTGTTCTGTTTTTTATGCGAATTCACTAAGTTTGAAACATTTCCAGAGGTAATGCATTTTTTTGTAATCTAGGTCTAACATAATATATCTCTTACGTAGCTCTAAAATATTGTTCGGATATCTGGTTAAGTATCAAGTAGACATTTTTATTGTTGGGTTTGTTCATGGACATTATAAATATCATGAATGTTATGATGTAGAAAAATATCTTAATTAAGTTTATCTTGATAGAATCATCAAAAGATAATACCTATTATTGCTTTGTATAATATACGTTTACTTGAAACGGATTTTTTGTAACCTGTATTTGGACCATCAACCAAAATCGACAATTAATGTTGCCATTTGAATTCATACACCTGTTATTACAGCTTAAAGTGAAGTATTTAACTATGCGTTGCTTTTCTTTCAGGCCTTTATGTCCATGTTTCAAATATTGACCCAAGAAGCCTGGGTAGAAGTAATGGATGAAACGATGGTGCGCACCAGCCAAACGCTCACTCCGCTGGTTGCCATATATTTCATTCTTTATCACTTGTTTGTCACTTTGGTACGTAGCGTGTATAAGTTTTTCATCTTTTTTTTGGAATTATAGAACTGTTTAGGGTGTTTAATTTGTTTCAGTCGTTAAGAGTTACCATGTTACAAAAAGCGCTTCAATGAATTTATCTATATCCATTAAGTTCTTACTAATAGCCTTCACATCCCAATAGAATTATATACAATAGCCTTTTTCCAAAATCCGCACTTGTGATTTTGATTAATATTGCAAAATTAGGGATTTTTTGGGTCAATGAATTAATGAATCAGGGCTTCATTTTCAAAATTTTAGTTTTCATGTATTTTTTTATAAAAATAAATGTGGTGCCATCTATCATTATTACAGTACAACACAAATAGGTTAGGCAATTAATTTAATCTGATATCTTTGAGTATGTTCTATGTTGCCAACCGAGCGAACATACACATAGAACATTAGTGTGTTCTATAGATAGACCTTTGTTGGGAAATTTCCTGTTATTATTTACGTACGTTGATGTTATATTATATTTAAAATGACTCCCATGACCTGTAAACCTACTATTTCCTGCTTCTAACTAGTAATGTCTATCTTAGTACTTGTAATTTCAGATAGTGCTGTCGCTTTTCGTAGCAGTCATTTTAGATAATCTAGAGCTTGATGAGGACATAAAGAAATTAAAGCAGCTGAGGTACCGTCAACAAAGTGCAGAAATTAAAGAAAGTCTACCGTTTCGACTACGAATATTTGAAAAGTTTCCTGATAGTCCGCAAATGACTAAGTTGCACAAGGTTCCGGGTGACTTCAATCTGCCAAAGGTAAAAATAAAATAATTTTCTAAAAATATCAAACTTCTAGCTTAGTTCACAGAGTACTCGCATAGTAGTTCTATGTACGCAAATATATACATATTAGCAAAAAAAAATATGGTACGACGTCATAATCTAATAACCACATTATTTGTAACGTACAGGTACGTGAATCGTTCATGCGTCAGTTCGTGTGCGATGCGGAGGGTGAGGAGGAGGGCGGTGTGGACGCGTCCCGGCGCGCGTTCGAGTACATCGGCGCGGATAAGATTGCTTTCCCGTACCGCAAGCGATGCCTCGTCAAGACGCTCGTGGTGGCGCCACCGTCGCAGCGACCCAGCTCCGCGCTGCGACGACATGTTGTCGCGTCAATCATTAAGTTAGTACGAGACGTAATTTATTAAAGCCTCCTCTACCCCACGCGTGTAGTTGGACATCGCGATTTTAAATTACAATATGTTTTTCTTTTCTCTAGATGTTTTTGTGGTAACTATAATTTGTACAAGATCTGTTATTTCCAAACATCTTACTTAAAATTTTTGTTTTTTTTTTATTTTTATTATTTTCTTTTATTACAGGTTGAAAGAATTGTCCTTAGTTTGAAATAAGGTAGAAATTTTCTTTTACTATATATATTTTTATTTTCTTTCATTTTGTTCTTTCTTTTTTATTTTAGTATTTATTTGACTTGTAAAATATATATTCATATCAAAAATGTTTCTACTATATTTGCAGTGACTCTAATAACCACCGTCGACTGGTGTTGGGGGATTCGGCGATGCTAGCCACTGGTGGAAAGTCTGGCTTGAAGTCTCAGGGCACCGTGTCAAGCGCTAAACAACTTC
>DWPA01005752.1:0-11537 GCA_018251375.1 Calpodes ethlius
TTATTGTGAGTTATTGACACGGTGGTGAGGTTCTTCACCTAAAATGTTAACACCTATCCAAAACTGACGATGAATTGTTGTTGCGTGTTTTCCGTTGCAGGGATTTTTTGGGATAGAAAACCGGTTTGTGTGCGCGTATTTATTCAAAAAGATAAAAAGAAACGTTACGTAATTATCTGCCGGGTTGAACTGAGATTGTGGACAATACCTGGCAACGTTGATGTCTAAATGGAAAACGGATCTAAAATGAAATTGTGATGATTGTTTTCTTATTCCAATGTAAAATAGTACCCATAAAATAGTATCATTCGATACGCGGCGTGCTGCTAATTGTTTCGACAAACGGCAAACCCAATGCAGAGTTCATTGCCGGGCGAGCGGCATTGTCGCGAGTACCGAGTACTGACGCCTACGATGTACTCTACGCTTTGATATAACTACAATGGCTGCAATATATTAACCAAACGGTACAAGAACGGCATTGACACCGGGATCAAAAAAGTAACCTTTAGAAAATAAGGGAAACCTCGCAATCGATGTTGCGTTGTCGGTTGGCGCAAGAAGTGATTTCGATATCGGTGGCTAGGTAATTGGAATCCTTATGAGTTGGTTTCAAATGTTTGAATGTTGCATTATTACCATATATCACATGTAACGCTTATAATATAATATTTGAGCAACCATTTATTAAGAATCCATTGACGTTTTGTGTAAGTTAGTGCTATTTCGTTTTCTTAATGCAATACATAGTAACCTCTATGTCCAATTAAGTTATTATTGTAAATTATATTTTTATTATACTTTATATGAATTTTAATCTTGGCTTACTTAAAGACTATTCTAGCGGAATTAGAAGGTCAGTCAAAACTAAGACAAAATAAGTATTATTATTATTTATGAATACGACACTCATGTATTAACTTCAAGCATTGATTAATTTGTATTATTTATTTTTACTCTTCTACCTTTGCCGGCAACGCATCGGTGATGTCGCGACACAGACCGCTCACTATCAGATGGTCCATCTGCTGGTTCGGCGGCTATTCACATAAAAACAGCCTCAGTTATATCAGATTTAAGTTTTAGGTTTGAGCCGGTCACGCGATTGGTATTACATTTACTGAATTTACTGATTAGGAAACACGGTGCGGCCTAACTAATCGGTTTCACGATTGTTATACCGATTAGCTTGTGTTCGTACTAACCTGATTGGTTGTTAACGAAACGTCTGCTACATTCTGCACCTCTCCGCATTGGTACAGCTCTAAATCTGTGTCTTGGCTTGACTCATGTTGAAATTATAGTTATGATGTGGTCGTAACAATATTTAAAAAAAAATACGAAGTTTCCATGGCTCTGTTATTAGTTGTATAGGAATTTCCTTGAAGGAAATAATAACGTTTATTATTGTCGTCAGTTTAAACTATATGCCTATACACACGTGCGACAGCGATGCGACAAAATCCGCATAACGATGTTGGCTTGCGTCTATTTGTACGGAAATGCCTAATTGCAGTAATACGTGCAATATTTTGCAAACTTCCTCTGGGTAGTTCCTCGTTATCTAGGTATGTGCGACGTCGCAGCGACAACTCGGCGTCTAGCGAACGACTATATCATTGTCACTTCATGTTCATGTTTTGAGGTTGCGAAAACTCAGCGTCAAAATGTCTCACCGTGTCTATTCAAACATGCGTCATTGTGTAGTTTCCGTACAAAACATTTCTGTCTCACCATGATGAAGTCACTATTTTATACTGCGATAAAGTGACAATTTATCCAAAATAGTATGAATAATGACAATATACACAATATGTATAAAATCCGTTATATGATAAAAACGCAGCAAACAGAACCAACAATACAAATTTATTTATTTTTATATTATACTAGCAGAAGTAAGATATTTGTTATTTAATTAATTTACTTTGTAACAAATATTAACAAAGATAACAAATTGAAACCTGTGTTACACATACTACTATGTGTTGTCAATGCGACAACTAGAAGTAACGTTGGTGACGTCACAGACATTAATGTCGTTAATGGCGGATTGTTGTTGTTAGCCAGCCATTGACCGTTGCAGCTCATTAACTGCAAACTAACAATTTTATTCTTACCCACGTCTGAGTTCAAACTGGTGCACAAGTGGCTAACATTGGCAGCCTCCAAACAGTATTATAAAATGATTTCGATGAAGCATCCATCTAAATCATTCGTTTTACCGTCTATAAAAACGTTGCTAATGGCGCGTGTTATTCAAATATATCTTGGTGCGGTCCAGTACTTCGATTTACATGTTTTTTTTATTGTAACCAACTAATAGCTGCATTTAACGGCTTTCACAGCAATCTTGTGATGTTTTGTGTGTTAGTGTTGTTTTATAGTAAGCTGTCAAAGATCGCAGGCGTTCAGATACTGAGCCTGAATTGTGTTGTAGGCAACCCTAACTAACTTTTCAACAAAGCACGAAATAATTACTTCAGTGCACCATTAGTTGTGGTCCTCTCCTTAGTGAAAGGTGAGAAGAGAACTATCTACCAACTATGAGTTGCTACCGTAAACATGAACGTCGACTCCCTAGCAAACGTCAAATATTTGTAGTGCGTTCGTCGTCTGTCAACTTGTTTGGCAGCCTCCTAACGGTTATCCATCGCGCTGATTGAATTTACCTGTCGTATTAGTATCAACGAAATGTTATCTTAGATTAAAATTCTACATAATTTTAATGCAGTAAAAGTTACGCTTAAAACTAAGAATTCATACATATATAATATGTCATTGTATGGCTTTACAAATGCAAAGAACATTGACCCTTACGACTTAAATACACATTCAAAATGTAGGTCGGGTCGTAAACTCTGTTTGAGGTAGCAAAATCTGTTAGGTATATCTAGGCTGAGCTCGTGTTATTTTAAAAGGCCTTTCGACATACATTCGAGATGATCGAATCGAGGCTCAATGGTGCGTTTATCTGTAATTTATACGAGCAACACTTACGCTTCTGTTCAGCATCCACGTAGAAGGTTTGACTGCAGTTTTGGCACACATTCGCCAGTCGGTTGCGTAACCGCCGCGCTCGGAGTTCGAATCGAGAACAGCGTGTAACACTTTTACCATAACCGCGGCACCGGCGGACCTCTCCCCACTCTCGCTAGCCGCGATCCACCACTTTACATAATTGCTCGTAAAGAACATGTTACGTTACGCAACCAAAACATCATTTCGAATTCTAGTTGAGCTCCCAAATGGGGGCCACTGTTTCGTGACCGCTCTAATTTATTATTTTCAAAAGTTATTAACCGGATCGCCCGCATTTGAATCGTTCTTTATTTATACATTTAAATTTTACTCTGATATGGACATGACAAATATTATATCATTTTAATTTTCGTTAGTGTTCTCGTAGACGTGAAATGATCTATTACAAACAGATAGTTAATATTATCATAATGTTCTTGTATACACATATTTTCAGCGAATCATTCGGATAGCGAATATTGACAATAACTTTTAATTTTCACAGAACGATCATTTTGTCGATGTCGGCCACAGACTGCCTTATTTTTGTCTTGTTCGCTATGTGATTACAAAGTGACGTGCGGTTCGGCCGTCATTCAAAACGCAAGCAGGTTTCGTTGTTAGTTTTGACAGGAGTAAATAAATACATTTTCTGCGAGGAGTCTCGCAAGCTTTGTTATTATCAGAGAACACGCCACGTGTGTCCGATTCTCGGTAAACAAACAAAAGTGCAAGTTGACGTAAAGGCTCTGTTACGTCACAAGCGCGAGCGAGCGTATCAGCGGGTCGTAGGGCGCCGGGGATGCAGCGAGCTGCAGCGCTGTGAGGCGAGTAGAACGACATTCTCTCAGTTAAAACGGTTTTAACTTTCTTTTCTCGTTTCGTAATGACACGGCCGAGCGGAGTGTGGCTCCGGACCAGCGCCGGCGCCGTTTCACAACTGCTCCTCGGTTATTGATTTTTTAATAATCGATTTACATTAAGTACATGCCACTTAACGCTTACCAAGCAGTTTTCTTATTTCACGGTCGCTGAGGGAAACTCGGTTCACGAACTTGTTTCTCTTTGACTAATTTTTCGATTGACTTGAGGAAATTTGCGTTACAATTGAACCAGTCGAAGCACTGGAAGACGATCCGTAGGAATTGACAAAGTAAGTTCTGCTCGCGTGTGTACAGTGCAGTGCTGTAAGTCTGTATGTCGCTTCGTCGCTGACATGTTGCGAATGTCTTGCACGATTGCAGTTTGCATAAGCGCGTTGCACAAACGTGAAGCCATTACAGCGATTATAATCCGCGCGTGCCGTGATGTCTTATGTGCCCGCGCTTGCAGGAAGCGGACTTTCCAGCTCTTTCTCTTTAGCATTACGCTTAGCACGCTGCCTTAAGATGCTCGATAGATTGCGTTCTTACTCAATACGACGTTCGTAACTTAAACCACTTCTTTCTACCTTGCAACGGCTACATTTATCACACTAAAAAAATAAGTTATCAATATAATATTTATTGTGTTCATGACTTTAGTTTTTCAATTAATTCGAGGTAACCAATTAGATCTTACAGTTATAAATATATCATTAAGTTCTTGCTTTTTCTGTTTTTCTTTACACAATTACGGTTAATTATACGAGACACAGGTTCATTATGCCTTTCCAATGACCAGACATAACGCAAAAACTCCAATAAAATTTTCCCATTATCGTTCACTGTTACGTTGGTGTTGCTAATTGAGGCGGCTGTACCCTCCTCGATTCTGTCAGGTGTCGGTTGGCAGTCACCCCTGTTCGAAATTTAAATAATCCACTGCGCAATTGGGCGAGTGGGTGACCTCGTAGCCGAATGTGTCATCTGACCCAATACATTGTATTGAAATTAATTTGTAATTATGCATCCGGGTCTTGCTATTGCCAGGCAATGTTCGACAGGAATGCATTGTATTAGTCACATTAAATTTAGTACACATTGATCACCTAAAACGTACTTTCGAGTACTTTGCAGCTTTCTCATTCTTGAATAATCAATCTTTATCTTGACGTGGGCTTTAAACTACAGTATTGCACTTCTTGACTTTGGGACCAACGAGCAGTGATTACTACATGTTTATTTTTAACCATATCAGTGTGTAAGGAATACTTAAGCAAACAATAATACCTATCACCCAACATTTCGTCGTAGTAACCACACCGTGATACGATAAAGTAGTGAATCCATATTTGTTGACAAGTAACATAACAATTAAGTCACTATTATTTTTATCTCGTTGTAGCGATAACGCTTATTACTTGAGCGCCTTCCGACGATTGTTCCATTGCTGGATAGACTACTTTTATAATAGAACACGGTCGCTGATTAACTACGCAATTTGTAACTGAATTGGTTTTGTAATACATATTTTGTAACTTGATAATAAATGTGTCCAATACCTCGTGCAATCTACTTATGGTTTTAACAATAATAATATAACTTAATGAGACAAAATTCAAATTTTGACGACAATGAATGTAACCAAGTTTAGAGGTTTTATCTTCGATCGAAAATGGAAACTCCTCACATTTTGCTATTGAGCAATCGGCAAGCTCAAGTGTCGTTCGGATCGGCGTCAGCGACCACGTGCCAGTGATATCCATCCGTTTATAGATAGTGTGTCAATAATGAAAGGAAAGTGGCGCGCGATCACCTGTAGGTCAGTGTCGCACTGCCTTTACGTAACCTGTGTCACTCGGGCCGACCATCGTGCCGATTTGCCGGTGGGCCCGTCCGCAGTCACAATACACGCTCTTGAAATTAAAATTCGAAGAGGAAAATGTGTGTAACTGAATTTAATTTATTAAAATCTCCAATCTTTAATAACTGATAGATCATTGGAATGATAATAGGCACATAGATTTTATGACATCATTTATTTGTGGAATGTTATAAGTTAGTTACAGTAAACGGTGTGATCTTTTACAGACAGTACAATCGATAATAGAAATCGACAGATCATAAATTAGTGCATGGTATTAGTATAGTTAAATAATAAACGATTGTGTTATTCAATCAAATAACTATTACACAGATAAACAGCTTTTATATAACGAATATGGTATTATGTATGAAGTTATACGTCATCGATTTGTTATTGACGCCATTCCCATTTTGAAGTCTTTGAATTTGCTCCTCAGTAAACAAAGTTACATTGACTAGAGGCCTTGGTTCGCTTTAGTCAGTCTAAAGTTTAGACCGCGTTGAGACTGTGTTTACTTATTTGTAAGAAGCTCACTAAAAGCCAGTCTGGTGTGTGTAACCTTTATTTATAAGAACGATACAAGCGTGTGCTTTTCCTTGGCAGAAATTTAAATAGATAAGGTCGACCTCCATCGGAATGACAGGCCGTTTTTTTTTTCAATTAAAATAAATATTCATCGTGTTAAAGTTCGTATCATAATGTATACAACTTCCTTTACTTCGAACCCTATTCGAACATGATCGTCAAGGTTAAGAACGGTAGGTTAGGTACTGTGAATAGTAAAAGGTTTTGTACTATTTCGCGGTCCTCGTTCCTTATCGTAATTAATAATCTACATGGAGTCTAGTTTGTACTACGGAATGTAGCTACAGAAACTGACAGCGTAATTAAATTCACAATCGTCCATACGAATTCCACGGTCCGATAATGTTTTAAAGCGTGGTAATGCTATCGACGCGGTGCTAGTGAACGTGAGGTTACCCTAATAGCATTTAGCGTGTAACTCACAACCAGTTACTACACGTACCTGTTATCAAATCGCAGTTGAACGCTTCGCTGCTTACGGGCGTTAGGTCCGTGGTGTTGGTACCACTGTGCGTTCAAGGGCCCGTGAAATACTTTAGCATTAAAGTTTAATATTCTTTCTATTTTTTTAATACTTTTAAAAACTGATTGTAGCTACAATATTTTTTGGTGTGCATTTCGGTACTGAGTGCACTAATTTTCCTCATTTATGTATGCCAACGCAAAGAATCCTGACAGTCTGCGCATTCGTGGCACAGTCAGTCGTACAATTGTCCCCGTTATAATAGAACGCTTACAATTGCATCAACTAACGCAAGCGAAGGAAGAACTGCATGCATTCATATATCGCCCGTAGTCAGAGAAAACTATATTCTATACTACGATACTATTTGGAAATGTTCGTTCACCACCAACGAACCCCTGATAAGTTCTTGAAGGAGTTTGTTACGGTACGAGGGACGGTAGGGTTCCTCAGCGGACAAAAGTACCGCTTCTGCGCAGACCATAATTCATTCGTGGTGAGGCGGTGATCGAAGAACCAGAACGGTAACAAGTGGGGTGGTCTATGGCATGACGTGAAGCCATGCTCCGCTGCTTGGCTAACGACAGTTCACAGTGGGAAACACGGCTAAAGCGAAATCGATTTGTTTAATAAAACGATATTTAATATAATATTATCTGTCTTCCTTAATTAAGAAAAATAATTCGTAAAACATAAGTACTGTTGAGAAGGCCACAAAAATTATCGCATTGTGAACTATGACGCACGTTGATAACTTATCCGAAACTAGTACACAGCTAGGTCAAAAGTTATCTCGAGTCGACTCCCCTGTTGATAACGTTTGCTCGAGCTCTCGTTTTATGGCAGTTTATTCAACCTGCACGATTTCGACACCGTATTTTATTTACAAAATACATTCCCATCTCTAGACCACCTTAGGAACGGATGAGTCTTTTACAAATAGCACTTTGTAAATGCAATTTATTCCTATCTATTCCATCGTGCATGTTTTAGTCTACATTTTTGCTTATAAACTTAAAATTAAAAAATTACTCATGTATCGATAGGTTATATAATTATAACTCTTAAGACGCACGTCATAGATCAAAGCTGCAAAGTTATTACTTACGTTACGCAATGTCTATAATTATGTACTCGGTATGTTCGAGCGAGTAGTTAAAGATTATTTCTGTAACGTATCGATGCGGGACGTAACTCGCAACGCGGTTCAGGTCACAGCGTACCGCATCCATGCACCGCGATGACCGCATACGCCTTCAACGAAAGTGAAACCAGCCGTAATGGCGCGCTTGTTCACTATTTTTCGATGATCTAGTGCCGTATCCATTGGGTAAACTTGTCGATTTCATGTTTGACCACGTGCATTGGCTACGTTTTTGTAGAATACAATTGTGTACCCAATATTTCTTAATATTATATCATTTATTATATCGACTCGTACCCTTGATATCAGATGAAAAGTAAAATATCTAGTAGCAAATTATATTTAAAGGATGCCTTCCAGATTGCTCGTCACTATGTATTTATTCTATTTGCCAATTATCAATATGTGAAAAACGAAACGGTAGAGTTGCTGGGAGCGGATGTGGCACATCTGTTGCGTTGGAGACATAATAACAAGTAATTAGCGAAGGAAGACGCCGGCGACCAGCGGAGATGGCATTTTCGCACAATGTGCCCCGCACATTGTGACGCACAGCCCTACTTCCGTCAGGATCGGTTATTTACTGTCAGTATTTGTATATATGCTTTTAAAAGTATCACATCGTTAGGAATTACTTTTAAATAACATAAATATTTACTAAACTCTTTTTTGTTTAATTTTTGTTCAATGTTTGATGTTAAAAGCATTCATTTAATGGACTGATTAGATTTATTATAAAAATGCAATTAAAATTATTATTTTAATTAAGTACCCAGTTATCTAATTAATAATCGTACTATCGACCGTTTAAAGTTAACAAGTGTCCTTGTTCTGTGTCATGAACGAACAACGAGCATTCAAAAGCAGGACAGAGGGGCAAAACTTGTTGTAATTAACGCTGCTTATTAAATACGTAGAGTAGAGTATTTGTTGATGTCCATTCGCCTCCGTCTACGAAGGTCAGCCGCTCGCGAGCGCGCCTACTCCACTCAGGACGATCACCGACAAAATCTACTTAAGACATTCCTTTTATTTACATACATCAAATGTACAATTATTAACTTATGAATGGTTTACATATTGGTTAAAAACTTTTTTATTTTCAATTGAATTTTTGTTTCTAATTATCTTAATAAACATAAAACTCTCTGACTGACTTCTTCGTCATGGCGGAGTTAGAAACATGGAATATGGAATACTTTAAAATTTTATGGAAATCAATTTCTAACGGGATCAAATATGGGTTAAGTTTGTTTGTAAATTCCGCTAATTTTGATTTTATTTAAATAAAAAATATTAAAAGTGCCAACAACTTAAAAAAACCTCTAAAAAGATAAATAACATTTATCGAGACCATTGTCAAACATGTTACCTCTGTATAAACTTAGTCAATATTATGTCGGATATCTCTTGAAAATGTCGAAAGTACTTCGTACAGTAAACAATAAATATTTATTATAAGAATATTTAATGAAAGATTTATGGTATCTTAATAGATTATTAATGACAACAATTCATGCCAATCGTGTATAAATACAAATAATAATTACGACCTTTATGTTGCTCCGTAATTCGTACTGTAATTTGCATTAGAAATGATAGTAAATAGATTCATTAAAATTGTTTCGAAATGGATCGGTCCGTGGTCGCACTAGCGTTATGCGTATCGAACCGTGGCTTTAGTTGACTTAATGTGGCTATGTGCCCTCTCACGCTGCCGTCATGGGCGTCGTTTCCGTACGGATTAAACCACCAGAGAGTTCACGACTTGTCCAGACATGTACCTATTAACAATTAACCACATTTAATATCCCGCTTATTTTTTACTCGCTCGTTAACCGGCTTTATCGGCCTACGCGGCCTTAATGTTTCCTCATTACATGACTTTGAATAAGCGTGGATGGTCGTAGAATTCGTAGACGTAGATACATTATGTACGCACCGGTCGCGGCGCTTGATGCAGAAGTGACAGTTTTATTGATGGTTCTCTTTCATTTGTTCCAGGTAAGATTCACGGTATTTTCTCGCTTGGTTATATGAAACAACATCATCGGATATGGTAAGTATGGTTATAGTTAGACACTAATCTGATTTTATTGTGACATAAAGTCTGGAGTCATTAAGAAGACTTGATCGTGAGATTAATACCTATAATATTTCTTTTGGAGTGTTAGTAATGACATCTTAACCACAAACCGCACATACTTAACGTCTGTAAAGGCTGTGGACGCTCTTAGCTCAGTATAATGACGTGTCTAAGATCACGTTACATTAATTTGGCGAACGAGTTGCGTGTCTTGTATGCGTTCTAAACATCCACGAATGTTACAATGGTCTTTTTAATCGACTTCAAAAAAGGAGATTATCAATTCGATACGTATATATGTAATATTATTAGAACTGCTAAATATTCATATATTGTATACAACTTTTTTTGAGATTGATGTAGTTGTACATTTTACGGCTTTATGTTATGTTTTAAGTAGATTACATTTATTTAAATTACTATTTTATTTGTGAGACAATAACAATGTATGCAAATAAATTTCGCGACATTTGTACTTAACTCAGAAAATTATACGTAATAATCGCAAAATCTGTTTACGATATAGAAGTAGTTCTAGTTTTGCACGTCTGAAGCGTTTAGTCAATACAGTTACAACAGTTTTGTGGGCATATTGCTCAAGCGGCTAGCACAACAGCAACGCAACTGCACACGAGGGCCTGTATGACTTAGCCTCTCATAGCTATGAGTAGGTTATTATGTACACGCCGCGTCAAACAACCTTCGATTTTCCTACTTATGATTAACTCGTATTTGTTCATCAAAATAAATTTATATTTCTGCTACAAAAGTAAACACGTTGAGATTGTATGCGTTCACACTTAAATGTAGCCAAGGTAAGTGTATTGGTAAACTACTTGTATTCAGACACGATAGCAGTTACAAGCATAGTGGTTTGAAATTTAGTCTCCGGTTGAGCTAGTTTTAAATATATCGTTTACTTTTTCTATCGCATAAACAACCCTAGTTCTTCAGATATTTTCGTGTAAAATAGTGCAGAGGCACCTGTCACAAACCCCCTATAGAACTGTAGAAGAGACTTTAGGTAATATGTCCCGCTAATACTTGGTGTTTATAAGAAAATCTGTTTGTTATTATTCCTTAGTAAAAGGAGCCATGGACGATAAGACTGTCTGTCTGAAGATTGCAAATCTGATCCTGCCCTTACCTGGCATGTGGTAAATTTTTGCAGAGAAGTCGTGTAGATTGAAGGTGTTGATAGGTCCGCTTCAATGTCCGTCCAATTACTTGCCCATCAGATTGATTCTAACCAATTGTGTCGAAGTGTAAGAGAGGCCGATTATATCACCGAAAGTGCTTACAACAGTGTAGGCAATGTCTGCAGACGTAAAACAGGAAAGACCTGTCAATTATTGGTAAATGGTGAACACATTCCTTAACTCCGCCGTGCTTACATAACGATGTTTTGGGATATCATCACTATCTGTGCTACATATCGATTGGATGTTCCATACTCAGTATGTTGCCAATTTAGTCGAGTAGTCCTATTAAGTTGGTCACAGGTATTGCAA
>DWPA01005753.1:0-11537 GCA_018251375.1 Calpodes ethlius
CACTGTAAAAGGAATTTAATGATATTTTTGTATACTAGACGCACAATCGTGTCGTAAAGCGGCAGTCGTTCCGTGTCCGGTGAGTGTAAACAGCTCTAAGATACATGATTGTAGAGGTGTAATTTGGTACGGACGAAGACGCTAGTTTTTGTGACCGCAGCATTGTCATTCCGAGAAGATTTCCAGCTAAATAGATGACCGCGGTTCTTGCAGCTAGATGACGTATGTGAGGACTTTTAATGATGGGTTAAATCGACCGAAATTCAGTCCTTAATGTTCGGTGCTTTACGAAATTACCTCCAAATATTTGAATGACACAACAGACTTTCACGTCGTCTTTGGATTTTAGATAAATACTTCATCACATAAAAAAATGTAAAATATGAAAAGTACAGCTTTATAATTTTTTTTCGTTAATTTAATATTTTCGTACAAACTCTTTGGATCCTTAAGAATTAAGCGTTTCTTTATTTTTGCTCTTCTCAGATAATAATTTAATTTTGTTTGTGAGGAAGTGTTAACATTAAACGGTAGATATAAGTATTAATAAATAATCCTCATTTAAAATATTTAAAATCAATTTTTACAATTCCAAATAATTATAAGTATATCTCCGACCTCCAATATACTTATTAATTCATTTCATCGTACCGCGTTCATATATTTTATTTTTTATTGCGATCCGTCAGCCGAGTGAGCTTGGGTTTCTGCTATATTGAACAAATAACATTTCTTTTTAAATCAATATACATAAAGGAACAATCTTGACATTTTAAAATTGCTTTACTATCTATATTAAATTCTGCAACTTTAATTTAAACTCCAAGTTTTGAAGGCAGACTGTAGGTATAAGGTACATATGTGACGCCTTGACGCTCGTAAAAAATTAACCTGGCATTATCTAGCTCAGAGTCTGATTACGAGATGCTCACTTCAAAGATTTATTATCACTTATATTTAGCAAAAGGAGTCAAGGATCTTCCGCTAGGAGGCAGAACCCATGTCATATGAGAGTAATGTAAAACTTCAAGAATAAAGATTGGCTAATGCATGACTTGTTTTATTGACATTACATAAGCGGTACTTACAGTAAAAAAAAAACAATTATTTGACTTCAAAGCTTTCATCTGATAGTGCTTCGCATTTTACTTAGACTATTCATGGAGAATATTTTAATTGAAGTTACGTATGAGTCGGTAATGATATACCCCAAAGTCGGTCTACTTAGGTTTAATTTTAAAACCGAAGCTTGAACGTTCACAATAATTACATCCGTTCAATACAAACAAGAGCCATGTAGCTCTAACAATAGTATTCTATCCACGTTACAAAATTAGCGAACACTTCGCTATAACATTCGTTTGTAGTGCGCTCATATATTAGTCAGGCGCAGATAGCTATCGCATTGAAGGATCAAAAGCAGTCGCTGGCAGGATGGCGGGATGGCAGGAGTGGCAGCGCGGCGGACGGCAGGATGGCCGTTCCTCAACATCAAAGGGCAGGGTGTAGTTCCACCGCGTAAAGATATTGTCACGCACGAGTGATCGACAGACAGGACAAAGATGCGCCGCAGCCGCTTTGTGCGAGCAGGGCTGCCTCTTAATGCTCCGTTAGTTTTATTTGTACTTTTTTTTTAAATTTCAGGATTTTTTTTGCACAGCGGCTATAAGTTCTTAGAATTTCATGTGATATAATTCTAAGATTATTTTGAAATGTTAGTTAACATTTTTCTTAACAGCGGTTTATTCAATTTTATGTGATTTTGGATTAAGCCTTGTTTAGACTCACATAAATACAGTATAGTCACGTATTTAATTATGAAATGACGAAAAATAAGACGGAGCATATCATGGTAAGTCACCATCGGCTAGAGACATGTGCTACACCAAAAGAATCGCCAATGACACGCCGGCTCTGAAGGAGAACTCTTTTTTCATTATTTTATTTTTATTATTCTTAAGAATATTTTTAGTAGTTGCTGCTGTCGATACTGTCCATCAAAGAGCACCATCGTTTTTCACCAAAATCCATTGTTAAAACATCGTTTTATACATAGCCTTTCGTGCATTTCACTTTTGACTTATGGTTAGCTGGGACCAAAGCTTTATTAATGCTTAAAGCATTAATAAAACCATTGTACCGTAATATTTCAGGTTGTTCAATAAAGCTTAAATAAATAAAAATATATATCGAGTATATAAAGAGCACGTGAAAAAATATTTTCACAAATCAGTCCAGGAAATGGATAAATCGTTGAGAACACGCCCAAAGAAACGTAATAACATATACATATCTCGGAAAAATAAGAAAACGGTTAATGACGTTTGCGGTTCGTTGTCAATGCAACTCCACAACCACCAAAACATATTTTTTAATCTGTAAAAACGTAGTACGAGTGACAGCCCTAGGTTTTTGTTCTTTATATAGTAGCTGGGAGTGTTGATCGCGCGGCCGATTTGTGCCCACAGCGGCGTGACGATCGGCTTGACAACGTCGAGAAAAAATTATATTATCTCTAATGAACCGACGGCCGTCCACTCCGTCCACTGCGTCCACTCCGGCCTGCGTCCGCGCGGATTAACCTCAATGCGGCCGTTAAAATGCATTCAGAACATGAATTACAACTTAATGTTACGCTTTTTGCTTTACTTTGAAACTTTACTTTTAAATCGTCTCTGACATTTGGTTTCGTCGACTTTTGTCTCGGGTTGTATAGGTAATCGAAATTTAATTCAAATTGTTTTTGAACAATAGTTTTCGCCACGAATAGTTACCAAGCTTCACCAAGTTTTGGATTACGTTAATTAAAATGATGAAAGATTCTAAAACTCATGAAATTGATACAGTTAGCGGCTTAAAAATATTAAACTTTGCGAAGAAAATCAATAATCCATACCAGTCTTTCTCAAAGTGTGGCATAAGGTTTTAAGGGGAGTGCTAGAAATCCAAAAGGATGTTGAAGTAATTTAATGAAAAATACTAAAGTATCATCTCTGTTTTGTTATTATTTAAAGTAATATTTTTTAAATAAATATATCTGTTTGGAATTTTTAAGTCAGGGGCTTTAGAAAATTATTGACTTCTAAAGTCGACTTCGTACCTTATTCGACCGTAATTGAATTTGATAAAGATAACTTAACATTGTAATTATTTAATATTCTATTTTCTTTAATAAATTTATATGTACAACTTTCTAACTTCGGCACATAATCTTTATCCATACCAAATCTCAGACCCTCTACGTGCCTGATTCGTGCATTATTCCCAAAAACTTGTACAATCTTTTCCCGTCATGTATTAAATAAACAGATTGTATTCATATTTAATAGTAAAGTAACTCGGCAACAATAAATATCCGCAAAGTGCAGCTACTTAGCCCTGTCAACGCTGGTAATGAAGAGGCCATTTGCATTGTATACGGTTATGCAAACTGCAAGGTGCAGTGGTGCTGACGGAAATCGGTTACATTACCTTATCTTCACGTAAACCAGTATCATTACTTATCTGTCCATGCGACACTTAGGTAAAGCTTTTGTCATTGCTGTAAGAGCTATGTCCTCAAAGAATTAGCCCCTGGAAATGAGACCTGAACCGTTCCTTTTTTTTACATACAATAAGTCAGTGCTTGACTACTATCCCACCTGATGGTAAAGCGATGTAGTGTATGATTTTGTGCGCACTAACTTATAAAGAGCCTATTCACTCTCCTTTTGAAGACTCCCACATTATACTTAGAAAATATGTCATTCGTAAAGGCTGTGATCAACCAAAGTAAGGGAAGTTTATATGCTTTGAGCATTACGTGGTTTAAAGATCGCTAACAAAGGACATTTAAAAATAGGCGTCAACCATAGATTCAAATTCAAATTAAATTCAAAATATTTATTTGCATGAATAAGGGTATGTGTATATACATAACAATTTATAAATTCCGCCATGTTTCACACGGTTAAATCTTTCAAAAATGTTAGTCATAAGGGTAGGTCAATTCCTTATTCTAATTGTTAAGCAAATTACATTCATAAATAAATAAATTAATTATATCGTGTCATAAATTTGAAACCAAGACTTCATCACATTATATTAGATTAGGTATATCATTACATTACGTTAAATTTCATTAGAACTCATTAAATTCAATTGCATTAAATTCCATTATATTACATTATAATATTATCATTGTCATTAAAAAAATAATAAAAAAAATATAAATGTGCAAAGAACAGTAATACTACAGGATGTCTTCAGATTATTTTTAGTCTGTGGCACAATCGTAGTAATCATTATATATCGCACCTCACTGAAGAGGCGGTACCCGTCCATGAAGTACAGTATTATTTGTATGATTTTTTTTATGTAAACAAAGTGAAACTTCATAGGCGTGAGCTGTCAAAAAGCTGTTTATAAAATGGGCATACTATTATCATAATTTCAACCCATAATTGTCCACTGTTGGGCTAGGGCCTCCTCTCACGAGTTAATAGTATAGGCCAAAGTCCACCACGTGGGCCAAGTGCGGATTGGCAAACTTCACACACCTTCGAGAACATTATGGTGAACTCTCAGGTGTGTTGGTTGTCCTCACGATGTTTTCCTTCACCGAAGTAAATGATAATTAAATTGTATTAAAATACGCATATAACTTTTTTGAAAATCCATGCTGCGTGCAGGATTCGTACTCACGCCCCACGTTCGGGGAACCAACGTTCGAACCACTAGGCTACCACTGCTTACAGACTGTAGGTACATCGTAACGCATGGGCAAGATCATAGCTTTTTTATGTTGTCCAAGCTTGTATGAATCGAGGGGCGAATGATTCTGCTGGCTCACTCAGGACTCTGTATTAGCCCTAAGCAAAAATATTGGACTTATTTGCACGGTTGCGTTGGACTAATACCGTTTTCGAAGTTATTGACGCTAAAGTTAGTTAGTTAGTTAGTTAGTTAAAGTCGTAGGTGTCCTGGACAACATACAAGGATAACAACATTAGTCGAAACCCAGAACAGATATTAAAATCTCCGAAATCTGCGTGGCCGGGACTTGAATCCAAGACCAGGACCCGTTGAACGGCGCCGGCGGTCAGGTGGTGACGTTCATTGTGCCACATGAGTCATCAATTTGATCGTTTCTGCCATCGATTTTTTTCGAATTGATTGTGGTAATGTGAGAGTTTTCCAATACCAATGTACTTACCTATGTTATATCTAAGTTTTCAAGTGAATAAGTTTGTTTCTTACACTTTCACGCGAAAAGTACTTGACCGATCGTGATGAAACTTTGTACACGTATTATTGGAAGCATTAAAACTAATATAGGATACTTTTTATTGACGGCCCCTTAGCCTAGTTGGTAGTGACCCTGCCTGCGAAGCGAGAAGTCCTGGGTTCGATTGCCAGCCGGAGCAGATATTTATGTGACAAATAAATATTTATTCTCAGGTCATGGGTGTTAGTGACGTGTTATTTCTGTTGTCTATGCCGCTCGTGACACAGGGAATCCTATTGCAAGCGTATAAGTGTGTTAGCGTTTTTTTTATTTAAAGAAAAATGCGAGCGAAGTAGCCGGTAAAAGCTAGTATTATAAAGGGTAGAACATTAATTTCAGTCGCACTATTCAGACGTTGTGCGTAGTATCGCGAGGCCGGGGGATATAATTAATGTCGCAATTCGTTAGCAGGTGCACACTGCAAGCTTTGAAATGCCAAAGCGGACGGCATCGCGCCATCGCGTAGGCCATACGGCCGTGTTATAGACGCTGTTAGCCGTTTGTTCCTTGCGGCTTCACTTGTGTCGAAGTCAATTAAAATTGTACCTACAGAGTACTTTTATGTACTAGCGTTTATAGTGAAACATATTTGTGTGTCTGGGGAAAGTCGATAGAGAAGATAAAGTTGATTTAAGAAGAATACACTGAGAATATCACAAATGACTACAGAAGAAATAAATGAAAAGATAAAAGACGTAAATTTTTTTGCAGTTTTGTTACTCGTCTCCTAACCGCTAATAGATGTTCGCTCTCTTTGGCTCCTACCTTTCGAAATATGTCCCTGGAATATACCGACTACCTTCAGTTATTAGAGGTCTAGGTATCCTCAAACGTCAGCATTAGGTGATTAGTCCAAAGCTAAAGCCGCTGTTAGGAAACTTTCAGTCTGTAAAGGTGCAGCGGTGCTTCATTTCCAATCAACTCTTAACCTTATAGAGAGTTCAGGTTCGGCCATGTGTTGTTATTGTTCTCACATTTTCTTTCATCTTTTTGCCTTGAAAGGGCTGGTCTCGAGCCCCGAGCACTGAAAGAGCTTCTCGATATTTATGTAGCACATTTTGTAGACTGTATACAGAAATTGCACGATATTAATTTTCCCATTTCTATTTCCTGATTAGACAACATCAGTACGGCGAGTATACATCCATATGTCGCGAACATTCCGCCGGTAATTCGTCATTCGTTATGCGTAAAGCGATGAAGTGGAATAACTTGTCTGCGTCAATGTTCACCCCCGCCTGTGATGTGGGAGTCTTCAAGAAAAGAGTGACTAGGCTAGTACTAAATCAGTGCGCTCACCATGATAGACTGAAAGGAGGAAAGAAAAAACAAAGAAAAGATAGTAAAAATGTATAGTATATTTGAATTTGTTCGCTTACATTCGATGTTACAGCTGCAGAAATACCGATTATATAAAACGAAGTCGCATTCAAAACGTGGCGTGATACTGACCACGGCCTCTGATAGTTCAGTACTCCTATTAGTCGCACGACTGCATTTCCACTTAACATCAGGTGCGATTGTGGTCAAACATTATTTTATGGTAAAAAAAAATATATTTATATAGTATACCTACGTCACTTGCCAAATACGTATCATAAGTCCATGTTTTGTATTGAAAAATGTTGTATACATAAATGATATGGATGCATTGGCTTATTGTAGTTGTCAACTATATATATATCTATGTATCTATAAGCCTTTGAAGATCCACTGTTGGACATAACCCTCCCCTAATTTGCGCCACTCAGACCGGTCCTGAAGTCCAACCAAGCTGTCAACTAAATCACAGATTAAATCATCAATCCCTTATAAGCCTAAAGCTAAAATAAGGTCATAAAAACGAACGGTGTTTTAGGATCATATCTGTTCGACTGAGTTAAGTTAATTTAGGCACAAATGGTCATCGGATTGGTGCTAATGGTACAGTAATTACTTTTAGACCGGCGGGTTTTTTGGACACTGATCTCTATTAGAGCTGCACGACAGTATATGTGTCTGAACTGTGATGTACACGTATTGCTGTTATGTCGTGTCGCAGTGTGTGGTGTGTTCTAAATTTTATTAAAATACACATTATCATTACTTATATTATAAAGGCAAAAGTTTGTATGTTTATTTGTCCTTTCAAGACGCAACGGAGCGTCGCTTTGGTGTGATTTTTAGGAGTTGGGAGGACGCCTATTGCTATAGGCTACATTCTACCGCGAAAAAACATTGAATAAATGAACGTGAGCATCTATATTCACCCGAGATAGCTCAATTATGAGCCTCGGTACTTCTAGGGCCGTGAACATATAATGTATCTAATAGTAGAGCATCGTCTATTAATACCGGTTATTACCCCTATCCAACTGTTGTTACTGTTGACTACTTACTATTATTGAAATAATTAGATGTTAAGTCATGGCATGTTAATTATGAGAAAATAATCCATTAGTAAGGTTATAGTCTGTGGTCATCCACTGAATACTGTTTATTAATCACCTGAATTCATTAAAAGGACTTTAGAAGCATTATAAGGCGGAAAAGTTGTTTTTCTGAAATAAATTATTCGTAGGTCAAAACTAATGGAACAGGGAAATGAAAACACAGAGAAGTAGTAGAAAGAAGAGGTAGTCAGTACCAGTTTAAAGCAGGTATACAACCCAATAGGGTTCTCATAACCATGTATGAATTTGAAGGTAAAAAAATTAACGACTTTAAAAAAAAGTTAAACTACCAGACCAGTTACATGCCGACAACGCAACTAAGTTGTAATTATTTTCATACGAATGTTATGACCACAATGAAGATAATTAGTACTGTAAAAATCGATTTAAATAAAACCGATATATGGTTTTATTTATCTCAAAATGTCTCTTTTATTTATAAATGTATTCATTAAAAATAAATACAAAAACTGACAATGTCGGCTAACTGACTTTATCGCCGTAGATAAAACAATAGATAACAATTAAAACTACATTCTCAGCGTATTTCATTAATTTTTGAACCAACTTCCATTTTACTGTTTCTTTTGACAGTTAAAAATGTAAACAGCCAATTAATTAGTGCGTGGAGTGTGGGTAAAAAATGTTATTGCGGCGTAAAGCATCTTGGGCGGTTTTACTGCCATTGCATTAATTAATAACCCTTTCATTTAGCCGCTTTGGCCAGCACCGACGTAAATTATGCAACGGCTAGCTGTTGGCCAGTCTATCAATTTAAAGTTCACTCGTAATTTATTGAGACATTTCTTTAGTTGAATGGCTATGTACTTAATGTTAATAAAGAAATATCTGGTGCTGTATTTTTAATTGTCTGTAAAGAAACAAAGGGCAGATAAACCATTATAATTATGTAAGATAGTGAATGGTATAAATGCACTTTTATTTCCGATGACATGACAAAACCGCTCTATACTAAACTAAATTTTTCCTTGAAGTTTTTACTAAAATAATTGTTTCACAAGTCTAGATGTTTGCGGGAATACGATTACCGTGATTGTGATAAATCTCTCGAACGCCTGATGAAAAGGAGTAGCAACAGTAAGGTTCATGTCTCATGAATCAATTCGAGATTATGTAGGTATTAGAGACGTAGAAAGGTAGCCACGTCATAAAAAGAATTTGAAATAGAAAATTAAGAAAGTTAGCTCAGTTAATATTTAATGTGAAGGAATAATTGTAAAAAGCAACACACTATGAATAACAAAATTTTATTTGGATTCGTGGCTTTTAACTGTTTTTCGTCACAATGTGTTTTAATGTAAGATATATTACTTTAACAGTATATTTGATTCTAGATGGATTATAACAGTGCATTAGAAAAATTACGTAAATTATTGATCATTCAACTAAATTATGAACTTATGTTATCTTTATAATTTAAGAAGTAAGTGGATAAGTCTAAGTATGTTCTCAGTCCTGGTTCTTTACGATTACGTTCCTTTGGCACTGTTATTCTAATTACTACAATTTACCTCATACATAAAAATATAAAAGTTATAATCAAACAATTTTCAGAAGACCACTTTTTAGCATTTCAATCATAGTTGTATGTTTAGCAAAAGTCTATAAGTATATTTTAAAGCCAGGATCCAATATTTTAGCGCTAGAAGTAGACACGTTATTACTGTTTCATTACACACAGCATGCAAGTGCAGACACCCACACTAACGCTGCCTAACGTAGAGTAGTAGACATTCAATTACCGGCGCAGTATTTGTGCGTTCGGAGCACGTTAATGTCTCTTTAATAGCCGGCTACAGGGAACGGACAGACGGACAGACCCATCGATCTTGAGACGCGTTTTATTATATTGTCGGTAATGGGGGGCATTAGGGCGGGGCGGAAGGATTTAATAAGCGAGCGGTGCGCGGCACACGGGAAATTGCGACGTTCGCTCGCCGCGTACGCAGCGCCCCGGGCGGCGCGCGGCGGCGGCGCGGCGGTAGGGAAGCGGTCCGGTTACATCTCATGTCGATGATATAATAACACATCAGTCTGTTATCTTGACGTTTAATTTATGTCACGTTACATACTATCTGACACCAGCAAGGTTTACTTGTCCCTAGTAGCTAGCCTAGTAAAATCTTTGTACCCGTTTGTGTAGAGGCTTTTTACTCTGTTTCTTTCACAAAATACTAAATTTATCTATCGATTTTATTGTAGTTTTGTTTTGGAACACGATCATTGAATTGGTCATAGTTTTCATTTAAAAACGCATCATCCTCAGTATTCTGCTATTAGGCACGTTATTTAAAGCATTTGGATTAGGCTACGTATTTGAATATATCCTCAAAAGCATTTGTCTCCGTGCTGATCCAGTACAATACTGAGAAGTTAAAATATAGTCCTGAGGCGGCGCTAACAGCTAAATCAAATGTCATATAACAAAACCTTGTCTAACAATAATATAATCCAGACTAAAGTCCTTAGCGAAAAAGAAATTATTTATGATATTTTATTATATCAGGTTCAGCTCCATCTACTTGTAAGTTATTATTACTACATCCTAAACTACCTTGCATCATCTATCAACAAAGCAATATAAATATAAATTGCTTACCCGTCAAATATACTGCAGTGTTCACTGCAACCAAATTGTACGTAACAGAATAAAAATATGAATATCGATAAGTCGGGCCCATCCCTCCAGAGGCTATGAGACAGGTATAATTTATTTCCCATTGAGTGTACTTGCCTCGATTATTATTATTGTTCCACGAAGCGGCGCTCGCGCATAAAATATATAAACTGTTACGAATTGTTCAGGTGGAAACAGACCTTGCGACTCTGCCCAGTACTACTTTGTTTTGGAACTATAAAACTCTATTTACTTCGGACACTCGTATCTGTGGATAATATCTATACATAAAACTCGGCTGACAACTAACATTGAGGGTGAAGACAAAGAATTGAAGCATTTTAGTTTTGATTATACTTACCTAGTGATTAAACCTTCTATGAAATTATTTGGAATAGTAACTAATAAATCAGTTAACAGATAATGAATTAGTTATTGACATTAATAGTTTTATAGCTGAGACTTGTAAGTCGTGAGTTGTCAAATCGGCTCGCACAAATATGTAAGCATATAATATTAAGTAAATCTTTCTTTGACCTCATTATTCTGGTGATGACCAGTTCTGATCACGCATGAATGATCCATCAGTACCGGGGACCACGACATCAACTGGCGCCTCACACCCGCGTGGATTCAGTTCCTTAACATGTCCACAGATTAAGAAGACATAATTTCATTATCATAAAAACACCTGTGGTTGAATATCATGTACCAAATGTTAACTAATAGGCATTGGTCCTTGTGAGTCGATGACGGTGGAATGGTATTACCATACGGCACCAAAGAACTTAATAAAAACGTCTTAATGCCTGCTTCAAACACTTACGTGCAGTACCTTAAAATAATAAGGTTTACAAACACGATAATCGTATGTAATGTGTAACCATTTTAATGAAGCCTTTAAAGGCCACCTTGGTAAGATTTAAATGTTATCATTAATGGAGAAATGTTTTATCTCTATTTTCTTAATAATTACCGTTTAGATTCAACTTTCTGTTAGGTTTTAAATGAACACTTGTGTAGGTGTTAGCGATTGTAAGTAGTGTTAGGGTTTAATATCAAGAAGTATAATTTCACTCTTAATATGAACAAAGACACATTGTTTTCCGAAATTCATCTGATCCGCGGCATCGGCGCCTGTGTTCACACCTGCCTAGTCTCGGGTTAATCAAATATTAGTATTATACATTGAAACAATGAA
>DWPA01005754.1:0-11537 GCA_018251375.1 Calpodes ethlius
GGCCAGCGCGGTGGGCTACGGCCTGTACACCTCACATTGTGAAGGAGACCCGAGCTCAGTAGTGGATCATTTATTTGTGATGATGATGAGTATATATTAGTAATCGTTCAGTTAGTAATCGTTAGTAATATGTCAAAATGTTGTGGCACAGATGGTCACCTCTAGAAATAAATAACCGCCAACCAAGCAACATTCAGAGGGTGGTATAAGTTAATTTTAACACGGCAGAAATAGGTGAGGTAATGATACCTCCTCGGGTCAATCGTACATGGATTTTACCACCTAGCTAAGCTGATCTTAAAAAATATTAGTACCTCTTGCTAAAGTGAAAAGTTTTTATAACGAGGCAATAATATTTATATTTGAAGTGAACGAATCGTGAATGTAAAGACCTCTTTTATATAATAGGGTATATTCGATATTTGTCTTCGGTCTATTCGATATATGTGACCACTATGCTACGAGGTATCTACAGAGATCTTTCCAGCTCGTCGGAGATGGCTATCAGAATCGGTAAAACCACAAATGTTTTCCCTTGTCCGGAGATATATCTTGCTTTGTCGGATCCGATCAAGGTCTTGATCGATCGATTATGTCAAGACGATGATTCGAATCGACAATATCAAAATTTACACATCTATAAAATTATATTAAGTTGAGAAGTTTGTATGTCAGGGTTCTAATTTTGTATAATTACGAGTTTTTATGCTCATATCGTTATTTCCACGATATCTAAACCTAAACACAAGTTTTTTTTTAATTTTCTTTTGTGTCTTTAAGTAGTCTAAGCAATACGTGCGCAGATCTCTTCTTTCTACTACCCTGTGATAACTCAATTACCAGTTCTTACTACCTTCAAATTCTTAGCTATTGAATAAAATAGTTGCTTAAGTAATTGCTCCAACTTGACTATAGATGCAAGTCTAAGAATTCAAGCGAAGCGAGGCCGAGTTACAAAAAACTAATTTATTTTCAAAATGTACCAACTTTTAAAAGCGTGTGTCCACTGTACGTATCGTATCGTATACGTAGTATCGTCGCACCAAGTGACAACTCGGCAACTGTACGACAAAATGACGTAAGCGTTAATAGAGACGTTGCGATATTCTGACGGGCGTTTAATCATAAAACTAAGATCACTGTGTCAGTATATATCGTATAGACATAATATCACTTCACTAGACCTTGTTAATATTGGTATCAGTGGCAAACCTGGCTCTTTTGTCTAAAACTAAGCATTTTCGCACAAAACTGCGCTGGCCATTGTCGTCGTGCGACATTTTGTAGCGTAATTGCCGCACGTGTAAAACGGTACTAATGACAGTAAGTTACCCACATACATTACTTGAAGTGAATTGATTCAGAATTCAATATTCGAATTTATATAACTCTATATCAGATAGATCACAAACATACTCGTATTAATAGAAAATTAACAATATTATTCACTTTGGACATAGCAGTTTCGAATGGAATGCGTTATCAGATCGTACGGTGTATTGACGCAGTCGTATGACGTGGACACACGTCTAGATTCTAGACTAAAATAATTTGTTTCGTTTGAATGCGGCGTTAATTTTACTCGTGAATTCTGTGACATAATTCATAAGCTTGTTTGACAAGTTGCTGTACCGCGAGGGATGAGAGATGAACTATATTTATCTCGTAAAAATCTCTATCTATCTAGCAGACTTTTGACAGATGTTAGTTATTCTTATCCTATAAAAAAGTAAAAAAATAGCAGGTATCGGAATAAGTAAGTACATACAATTATTCTTTTTGTTGATTGCTACGCAAAATTTGCGAACAGTTGATAATTATTGAAAGATTATTGAGAACGTCACGTCCCAAATCATAAGTCAATCCTAAATACTTGAATTTCATTCTCATCTTCTGCCTTCTACCGTTCGGCTGAGTCTCTTTAGATTGACCACCTCTATCCTTGTCAAGCTGTAATGGTGTAGCCAAAGCAACAGCAAAAGTCACTTTGAAAAAAAAATCTACCAACTGGTATCATAGGGTAGTTATTTTGTGTAGTTTCAATTAATCTTAAAATTATTTACTTTTGATTCGAAGACATATTTTAGTTTATTAAAAATTTGTTAATCTATTTATATAAAGTATCTATATATATAAAAGAAAGTCGTGTTAGTTACACTATTTATAACTTACGAACGGCTGAACCGATTTGGCTAAAAATTAGTGGAGATGTAGCTTATTACCAGGAGACGCACATAGGGTATATGTTGTAGTAAAAATAAAGCTGGATGAATGGTTGTTTGGAGAATGTGTTTTCTTCAGCAATTTATACGTGAACTTTTCGGTTTCCACGTATTTTGTCCACACTTTAGAGAAAAACTTTTCTTACTTGACGTAAATGTCATATCTCATAACCTGGGATAGCAGGGCAGAAAGCTAGTATTACATTAAAACAATAACCTAGTTAATGCGTCAGGCAAAAATCAGGCGGAAGTCTATTGTTTTACATTATTTTATTAGTCTTTTTTGCATTTGCATTTGCATTTGCATCACGGTGGTATGTATATGTGTTGGTATACGTATACTTCATTTTTATTGTAGTGCATGTTTTCCTTTATTGTTACCGCCCATGTATAAACCATCACACATTTTAATCGCGGAATGTTGCAAAGTAGACTAATAATAACTTAAAAACAACAATAAAAAAATAATACACGTTTGTAAACGCAAAAAAAAAAGAAATGAATTATTAAAAATATTCATATGGGTAATTAATCAATTATGTATGTCTGTAGTCGGTAAATTGTTTGACTTATTGGGCTGTAATATGTTACATTCAATCAGATAAAATTAATTTATTGCTGGCGAGCGATGGCTCCTCAGTTTTTCTTCAGTATCGTCTCCCGGTACGGTAACCAGTCGATCATAACAGGCCTTGGTTACTCAAACAGATCAGACAATCGCATTGTAGGTTTTTGCTTGCCGCTGAACAATGTCAATATTTTTTGCTTTATAAGTCTCCTTTAAGGCTTGCTACACAGATATTCGGGTCGGTATTAATCGGTACAGCCGGTCGGTAAAATCAAATGTATTGTGTATTGATTCTCGGGAAACGGCCGTTTGATTTTGATTTTTGCCGATACATCTCCAAACTAATCCGAAGCTAAACTGTACCAAGTCGAGACTAATAATTATGTAAATTCGGTGAAGGTATTAACAACAGAGTTCCGGTCAGAATTATGTAATTGCTTCTGTGACGTTCAGGAAATACTGCCGAGACATAATATGTGCTGAGATGAACATGTGTGTAGCACTCCTAATACATTATAAATAAGTAATAATACAATAATACACTACAATACGATACAATACAATTAAAGTATGAAATTGTAGTTTGTTTAATATTTTCTGAATCCTTTTATTTATTTTAATTACTTTTTTATTATGTTCTTGAAACGGTTTAGTTTTTTTGTTATTACTTTTTTATAAGGATAGCAAACGAACTTGCAATAGAACTACACCCGTCGCTCATGAACTTGTGATTCGCCTATGAATCTCCGAATAGGTCTTGTGACAATCATCGATATGATCATAGGAGGAATTGTAGTTAGTTAATTGTAAACCATTCTTCATTATCAACTAGACCACATCTTCACTTACCATCAGCGGCGATTGTGGTCAAGCATTAACTTAATAAGTGAAAAACAAATTAATGACCTTAAAAAGTATTAACTATCTTACCGCAATAACTTGTTTTGAAGATTACTATCTGCGGAGGCAATTTTTACGACACAATAACTTATCTAATAGAATGTGTAGTCAATTAGACTAATGAATTTTAAATCATTCGCTGTAGGCCACACATTAATACAGCTGTCATTTTAGAGGTTCATAAGTTGTCCAAGAGCAGCTCTCATTTGGGACATGGATAGCGCTTTCAAAGAAATTAATGATTCCACACCTGTTTTGGACAACATGCTGGAATGATTTATTGATGTTTGAGTAAATTCACGCTTATTAAGTTATGTTTGAGGAAGTCTATGCTTATTAAGTCATGTTTGAGTAAGTCTACGCTTATTAAGTCATGCTTGAGTAAGTCTACGCTTATTAAGTTATTGCAATAATAACGCCAAGGACAACGATGTAACTTAATGTGTAACCGTGTTAAGAAGACCTTTAAATACAATGTGAGGTAAACGACAAAAGATATCACCCTCACTTTAAATGTAGGGCGAGTACACTGAAAAAAACATATATCAACCATTTTGTCGCTTGGACGAATATTCCCGTGCTAAATTACAGTTTCCTAGTACCATGTAAAATCGGACAGACAGACGGACGAATGAACGAACATGACGAAACGATGTGTTCTATTTTGACTACGGAACCCTAAAATTGGATCACCGGTTTCCTTTTAGATTGATTATTAAAGATTCTCATAGGGTTGTCACTTTTTGTATGTGGACGCTTTAGGTAAAAAGAATATGATGATAATTCAAGATAGATAAGATAAGAAGAGTAATTCTTGTGGAGTGCATTTCTACCACACTATAAGATATATTCCTACACAAGACAAAAGTGAACAACCCTCTTTTAAGAGGCAACGTTAACGTTTTAAACGACGAATTATTAAGTCATCGAATATTCGAAAATTTGAAAGGAATTTGAAACGTAAGTTAGGTAAATACGTTTCACATTCATTTGTCCATGTAAATACATCAAGGACATCTTTGGCGGTAAGTAAAGTACTCGTAAACGTACTACTAGTAAAGTACTCAGTAAAGTACATGGACCTCTTCAAAAGGCCCAGTTTTGCTTCACCCAGTCAGTGATCGCGTTATTGTAACTACAATATTATACAAGATTCCTTCGTGCACGAAGCTCGTGGGCGGTAACAGATGATCATTATCCTCTTAAAGACACATTACCCGAGATAGCGACGCCCATGCTTCGGTTCAGATTATTTTGTTCTATTAAACCCTTGGACCGTCAGTCAGAGACAAGTACTGCCATTTAAGGTATAAACGTTACTAAATAACTAAATATAGTTACTGTCAAAGATCAATTCGGATTTATAGAAATTTCAGAGTTAAACTCAAAATCATTAAGTTATTCACATCCTTTTATGCTTTCGTATAGGAAATCACGATAATTGCTTTTCAGGAGAGAAACGGTAAAAAGAGACCTCTGGATATTTTTTTTAATACATTTAAATGATGTCCATATAGGTTTAAGGAGAATGGCAGCAGATGTGAAGTTGATATAACTAGGAGTAAGAGAGAAGGACTCATATGAACATATCTTTTGTTCCTCTCTATATATAGCGCGTTTAATAAACATGAGCATTAAATTGCTTACATACATACATACGTAAACAACCAATTAAACCATAATTTACAAAATACTTACAATATTATTACGAATATATTGCTTCGCATTAAAAATAAAAGCCCTGTAACAACTCAGATGCAATACACTTAAACTTTATTGACAAGTGCCGAAATAAATTAGGTTCAATCGGCTGAAAATTGTGCACTTTTGTCAATAAAAATCGCAATTAAGAATAATGAAAACGCGAGATACACAGCTAACGACGCGGGCGTGCGCTACATGACTTGTTTATCTCATCGGTTATGATCAATAAACCTTTTTTCAACGGTTCAACTGGCCCGTTTAATCCGCCGCGCCGTCTTGAGTATAATGGAGACGAAATATTCTGAAATGTCAAAACAGTTGTCATATATATTTACGACGCTATTGAACTTCACGGCGCGAAACTTTCTCTGAAATAACATTGAATGTACAATATGTTTTTGTAAGATCGAAAATATCAAGGATTGATAATATATTACGGCGGTACGGCGAAATGTCGAAGGTAGATCGAATCCTTCAACCCCGAGGTCATATTCGGCAATCTGAACACAAATTTCAAGTACCTAGTTTATTTTTAAAAGATTTTATTTAACTAGAAATGTATGTTAATTTGTTAGTATGTTTAAGTCAAATCTTACAAGCTGTATAAGAATTTCCTCCTGCTATCTTTCTGTAGTATATGTGCAAAGAAGTCTGTCGTCTCCTACACACACTATGTAACATTATAGATAACTATGTTCGCTAATATGATGTATAGCTCTCTGTGGGATTAGTTATCTGTGGAGGGAAGATGACACTACGGCTGGATCAAGGAAGGTCGTGCGGAGGTATTGATGGTAGCTTATAAAATATGTTGTAAGGAGTCGATATTGGGATAATCTTTATCAACATAGAGTACACCTTCTAAGCTCGTGAATATAACCGTGACCTGATACTACACTCAGGATTGACTCCACAATAGGGAACTCCTCGATTTTGAATACAATAAAATATAATACTTTTTATTGTACACTCTATACAAACAACATTCAGAAGATACAATACAATTCGGAAGATACAATAAAGAGAAAAAGAAAGGTAGGGTTGTGTACCCTACCTAACTACAGTAATTTTTTACACAAACACACATATTTTAAGACGTGTTAAGGAGTCAAGTTTCTATTTTTTTTTGCATTACAAATGCGTAATTTTAGCTTTTTAATTAATATATATATTAATCTTACATAAATAATGTATACGTCAAAACCAATCTTGTAGTAAGCAGATGACTGGGAACATAATAAAAAAAATTTTACTTAAAGTAAATTTTCATACACTATACAAATAATAAATGTCAATAAATTAAATCTGCTATAAAAATATATTATTAATACATAGAAATGTATATAAAAAACTATATAATTGTAACATAGCGTCACGCAATGTATACAAGCGTTAATAACTTAAAGTTGTATGTGGTACCCACAGTCCGTTTTGAGAGATGCCTTGAGCTATAAAAGCAATTTTGACAGGCTTCGGTGAAGTCGTGAATATTTAAGTAGTTCTCTTGCCAAAATCAATCTTTAAATTGCCGATCATCTGTGATTGACTGGCAATAAAAAAGTTTGAGTGTAATTAGCGGTGAAGATTTAAGACATACGACATCACGTGTGTACATATATGTACATACAGTCAAAACTCTTAATCAGTTAAAAGTAGTTTTGACTGAACGGATTGGTCTGAAGAAGTTTTGACAGGGCAGGTTAGTCAAAGAAGTTGTTTGTGAATATATTGGTCAAAGGAAGTTTTGATTGAACTGGTTAGTCAAAAGTAGTTATGATTGAATTATAAAAAATAAGCCGGCCGAAGTGGTAATGGGCTGGCCATATAGCGTTGGGGAAGAAAGTTCCTTGAATGGCATCCACGTCTCGGAAAAAGGAGTGTAGGTCGCCCCGCAACCAGATGGACTGACGACCTGAAGATGACAGCGGGTATTCACTGGATTCAGAAGGCTCAGAACTGGTCTGAGTGGCGCAAATTAGGGGAGGCGTATGTTCAGCAGAGTACCTTTAAAGGCTGTTAGATAGATAGATAGTTATGATTGAAAAGCTTAGTCAAAAGTAGTTTTGAATGAAGATGACTGAGAACGGAATACTTATAGTTTTTTTTAATTAATGGGAAAGTTTTGTGAAATTCACTACCCCGCTCAATAGTGGCACGGTAACCCATAAGGGTTCATCCATAAATTACGTCACACGTTAAGGGGCCGAGCGGGGATAAATGAAATGTCATATTGTGTGATAAGGGGATATAAGGGGGCGTCCCAGATATCAAAATCCATACTAATATTATTAAAACGAAAGTGTGTTTGTTTGTTTGCCCTTTCACAGCTCAACGGAGCGTTGCTATAGTATGATTTATGGTTTGGAAATTGTTGGGAGGACGAGTACTAAAGGCTACTTTTTACCGGGAGTAAACAACTCATTTCTGTGGGAAGATCCATAATGTACAGTATGTCCGTGTATGTACAGTACGATATTTCAGCTAAATTCAAACAAGAGTGTAACAACAAAGCGTTGCCTAGCAACCAATGATGGAAGGGAATTGACAACCTTTTTATTGCTGTCCTTTTCTCACACGTGTCCGAAGCCGCAACATCTAGTAAAATATATCTGAGTATTAAAAGACGAAATTGGAATTACGGATCAGCTGTTCTCATTGATATTTTTGCTATTTATGAAGTTGGAATGTAACGTTACACTAGGAGGAATGTTACAAATGACCAGCTGTGACGTAAATTATGGATAATTCCCCTTTTACGAGTAGCCGCTAATGTAGGGTGCTAAGACGCGGGCTGAGTGCACCATTGGGATAGTTATGTGATGGGGTACAATTTGCAAGCATTTGTAACTTTAACGCTGCGCCGCTCGATCTGATAACGCCATTTTTATTGAGTTGTAAAAAGTAAGTTGGTTTTGCTATCTGATTTAATCCGGTTTGGTATTTCTATACCAGTAAACTTTGTTTACTGGCACAAAATATACGATTATTAGGAATGTAGGAATGAAATATCTGGATTCTGGTTTCGTTAAGGTTTAAGCATTTAATAGCTATCAATTTGAATGAAGAATTACCAAAGTATAGAATACGAATAAGTTGCATAATTTGACTAAATTCAAGTATTAGTCTTATCTATACATATAAATAAAATTGAAGTGTCTATTTGTAATATTGAAATAAACGCTTTTTACTACATGCACATGAATATATATATGATACATACACCGAAAATTATTTTTTCCATTTTTGTCTGTCTGTTAATCTGGCTAATCTCTGAAATGCCTGGACCGATTTGGACGCGACTTTTATTGACATGTAGCTGATGTAATAAGGAATAACTAAGGCCACTAAAACAAAATAAAGTAAAACACTTTTTGTTAAATTCCACGTGGACGAAGGCGCGGACACAGCTTGTAAGAAATATTTCTGATTGTACAAAGAAAATTCTTTTGACATGCCATTAGTATAACTTTGTCAACGAAAATCGATTCCTTATGACATACCTTTACAGCAACTGGTTTATAAAGTCGGTTCATACGTGCATCATATTTGGACTTCTATGTATATGACTTGTATAAGAAAATTTTCACAGAAACAATATGGGAAGCTCGCCTGTCCATCATTTCTCTTTACTGTCGGATGCCAAGGATTTTATTAGTCAAACTTTTGAAGGTTTAAATTTTATGGTTCATAATTACTAGAACCGCACCACCTATAATTTGTACAAAGTCATTCGATGGAGTGTATCTTGTGGAGTTGTATCTTTTTTTCTGGTTTAAGGTACTACTGCATCACTCATAAAAATATTTAAGAAAGGGCCAATCTAAATTATCATTTCATTCTTCAACTTGAAGATGCTACTAAGAAAACGATTTAGCAAAAAGCGCACGGTGAGTTTTTAATCATGACCTTTCCATACGTTATATTAAAAGGTTTTCCTGTTACGATATCCATCGATTTCGTAGTAAAAGTTACTTTCGTTTTTAAAACAATATTTTGGTATAAATGTGGACAGCATTTCACGGGAACAATGAATATGTCTGTATTACATATCTATAATATAGGTTAATTAATATTTACATCTGTAATATTTTTTATTAATTTCTTTTTTTTATATATTTTACTATAAACTTTGAAAATGTTACAAAAAGCAACGTTAGTGTTACAGTGTATTGAGTTTTAGTTTTTATTATGTATTTTTTGTTTCTAACAACAGATATAATATTGAAAGTAATACCTATACAGAGTGAATAAAATAAAAAAGTTAATTCTAACGTCAAAATCTTTTAAATGAATCCTATGGATACATTAATTTTAACTTATAAAAACATGGGTTTAATTTGCACTTATTGATGGCAAGTCAAAATTTTAATACTTAACCGACTTTACAATTCATTAATATTACATAAAATTAACTACATAATCCCGTTTCACTTTAAATTCACTTACAACGGCCTTATTAATGAGTTAATCAATCATTCGAACCACTCATTAATTTATTCCACTCAATCACGTCGCCAGTGATAGGGGCGGGATTCTGTCCCGCGGTATGTTAGTACAAACTTTATCTTGTTTTATTCAATTATTCGTGTAATACGACTCATTTGTTTACTGGTTTGAATAACACGATGAGTCGATTGGTCGTTGAGCGAGTTGATTGATAAAAAAATAAAGTGGTATTTTTTTGTTTGTATGTCTCTGTGCTTGGTCCCGCTAATCACATGATTAACTGATTTTGATATTATTACTTCACAGAAAAACATAGGTGAAGTTTTCGGTTGTTGCGTGAAGTTTTTATATTGTTTGTTTATTTCGAATTGACTATTCGTCTTAGATATTAACTAATAGTCGAGAATTACCATCCATGTCAGTGTTATTAAAGTAATTTTTGTTTTGTTTTTTTTTTATTTTTAAACCTATTCAATAATATTGTATCTGTGGCGATTGTACGTTCATTTTAACGTGAAAAAAACACTCACTACTTCGGGTTTCCATTACCAACAAACACCAAGACATGAATACATAGATTAGTATGTAATATTGAGTCTGCGGTTTTGAGTAAATATATAAATATAAATATAACATAATTATAGTAAATGAAGAATAATATTTAGCGTTTGTTGTATAATATGTTAATTTATAGAACTAAGTATTTTCGTACTGACGCACAAGTTGACATGGCCGCGTCTTCGGCCACCAATTTGGTATGGAATAAGTGTGTTAAAGCGATGGCGTATTGTAATTTGTGACTTTCGAAAAACCCCATTTTGAATTTCATTTCATTTCATTATTTCCAAAGTGAAACGAAGCAGATACTAGAGAAATATTAAATAAATGTTATTGCTAGAAAATTGTATACATTTTTCTGCTGATCGTATTACGGTTATGATATAAATTAATACGTACAGTCACCCACACCGGACGTGTAATATTACAAAATTGATAATTTCGTTACTTATTTACTATTTACTATCTACATTGAAATATTACCTTATATCTAAGAGCATAAAACTCGTTTAAATTATAAAATACATTTTCATACGGCTATGATTTTAGTTTTATTTTATATTTATTTCGAGAATTAGGAACCTTTATTTTTAGAGGTGAGAGGTCAAATATTTAATAACTACTATTTAAGAATTGAAATAAAAAAATGTAGCGTTAAAAATATAATGATGTACTGGAGTAGTTGTAATTATGCAAATAACACAATTATATCTTATAACACAATTATATATAATCTTTAACATACCGAGGACTGGTTACGAGCACAAAATAAATAAAACAGAAGCGAAAGCATTATTTAAATAACAATAACAGCGTGAAGACGTTTGGGCAGTCGTAAAGCTGTTGTTAACCGCATTGCCTAATAACAGTGTTATTAAATGCGTGCAAAATTAAATTACACGTTCTCCGGTAAGGTAAATAAATGCAATGTTTTCCTGCATCGTCATATTATTATCCCATTAATGTCGATCATTGTAATGACACTGACCGTTTAAAATTCATACTTTATCCTATTTATACGAGTTGTATCATCGCTGAATTCCTTATTTAGAGTTAGGGTTCTGTTATCGAATGGTAAAAACCATTACAATTAAATAAATGAGAAATACATGTCTCGGAAGAAGGGTAATTTGATCACG